>KE155582.1:8913-23696 GCA_000411075.1 Sisymbrium irio | reverse complement strand
ACCAACAAATTCTTTCTTCTGAGAGGTCACATCGTCGGTCTCTACTTTTGATATGTGACGCTTTATCTGAAGAAGAAAAAAACTTAAATGACCATTTATTAAAAATAAAATTAGTATACAATTTATCTCAGCTTTATTATTAATGAATTAAATAAAATCATTAAACAATGACCATTTATTAAAAATAACGTTCACATATGCACAAATATATATACACCAAGTTTCATTAGTAAGATTAATTTACCGTAAAGAAAAGGAAATGAAAATTTGCAAAGAAAAAATTATTGAAAAAGTTGTTGAATAATTTTTTTTATAAAATTTTGAACAGTAATGAAATATATACATATATATATATATTATATTTAACTAATTTTTTGTATCATTCACTCTTTTTTAAATTAGATTCAAGTCAACATTCTTTAAAAATAAATTTGAAAATATAAAGCAATGATTTTACCAATCAGTTTTAAACATATTAAACTGCGGTATCTAAAGAAAAACATAATAATGTTTTAGATCAAAGGGATCAAGAGACTACAATAAAAGATGTACAAAACTGAAAAAGAAAAGAGAAAACAATAAATTTGCGGGTAAAGAAAATATAGAATAAAAACAATTGAAACAAATTAAAAGAAGAAAAATTAATGACTGATTCGTTTTTTTTTTAACAAACAATTTCATTAACAATAAAATATTACAAAATCAATAGATAGAACTTTCAAAAAAAAGTTATAACATAAGTGGAATAAAAGAAAATGAATATATTTGGGATGAGGATGAAAAAAAAAACAAATGAATCTCACCGCAGAAAAGTAAAAACTCATTAAAATATTGTTAAATTATATTAATAAAAACTTAAACATAGTTTCCGAAAGTAAATTATTACATAAGCAGAATAAAAAAAAGGAATATAGTTGAGATGAGAATGAAAGGAAAAAAAACAAGTGACTCTTGCCACAAAAAATTGAAAACTCATTAAAATATTGTTAAACTATATCAATAAAAATTTAAACAAATAAATATAAGAAAAAATAAAATAAAGACTCATAAACTGAAAAAACAAAACTATTCTCGGATAAACAATGTTTTTGGTAATAGTAAATTTATAATTTTTTAGAAAAAATAAAGATCGATTTGGTATAAATTTTATTTTCTTTTCTGTTTTCTTAATTATAAATTATCAACTGATAGGAAACTAATTTTCAATGATATAAACCTAAAACACTTTAAGAAAGAAACACAAAACGAACACACACGCCAAAAGAAAACAATCGGACCCCAAATAACTCTGGACGAAAATGTATCACACTCAAAAAGTACATGGAAACATCGCATAGGCCATTGGAAATCTGACAGCTTATAGCAACTGCCAAACTAAAGCAGGCCAGAATTTTCGGGTTTTTGCACACAGAAATTGAGACAGTAACATATCGTTATGGAAAGGGTCGGTGTGTTTTTCAATCGGTTTTCAACTTGGTGTCGTTATGTCAAAAGAGGTCCATTCTTAAGAAAATATCAATTAGGTATATTCTATGCAAGGTTCTAGACTTCTAGTAAATATTTATTATTTTATAAGAATAAAATTTGGTAGATAACAAAGGAACAAAAGCATCATATACCAAAAAAGCATATCATATGCCCACACACATTATTATCTCATATCGTCTCTTACGGTCACAAGGGCATCACCTTTCCTTCTCACAATGGACCACAAATATGTGATTAAGTATTCACACAACCAAGATTGAAGAATACTGTTTCTGACCATTACTTAGGATGGGACCAAAGGTTGTGTAGTTCACTACCGGCTAGAGATATGCAAACAAAGATTATGTTTGAAATTTGGAGTTTTATGGTCGAAAGTTTTCATAAAATGCTGGGAAGTTTTCTCGGAACATCGTTGAGTTCATTAAGAAATTTACGAGGATGAACACGAGATTTAGGACTAGGATAAGTAACACTCACTACTACTCACTTCTACTACAGAAAGTTCGCGACCTTGGATTGACTCTTATTGTTTCTATTCGTCTCCCATGGCAAGTTCGAGGGCGTAATCGTCTCTTTCCTGCAGTATAACATCGATGAAACTGTTAAAAGACCAATGTCCAGAAAGACTAGTAGAGAATTGTAAAACATTTGGAGTCTTGATACTAAATCTGATCTTTTTTACAACATCAATTCCGTAAAACGGCCACCAATTATAATACACAACTCCATGAGTTCCTTGACAGTCTATTTATCTATACACTTCATCATTAATCTTTCTACACATTTCTTGATTGTTTAAGTTAGAAGTAACATAAGCCCTAAATTTCTTCAGGGATTAAGAGATTGCAGTCTATCATTCTATCGATTTAAATAGATATAATTCACTATTAGCTACTCGCTCGTTGTTTAGATTTATAAGATTTGTAAAAAGAAAAGTGGACCAAGGTTATTTTTGTTTGCTCTGAGAACTTACAATTGGTCCACGAGCGAAGTATCTTCCGAATTGTAGCCAGTAGACCTATGTGTTCCATAAGGTTTAGAACTGTGTCAGTAAAATGAAATGAGAGGAGACAAATATTGTTGCGAGCAGCTTTTGGACTTTCAGAAGAGTATTTCTTATGAATAAGTTACCTCGTCCTCATCTTGTGTTTCGACTTCAAGGTCAGATGTAGGGAAACCAACGCAAAGAAGTGCATATCCCTGCGTGTAAAAGCCACCGAGCTTAAATGCAAGATAAACTTGAAGTAAAGATCTAATAACCAAAATCAGTTTTCTCTATAAAGGATAAGCACACCCACTGGTTTTAAACCTGCGATTCAATATGTACTTGATTTCTAAGAAGAAGCTGTGACACCTCAACTACGCTATCAGTTGGATATGTCTTTGACACTGTGTAATCTCAAGCGATGAGATTCATATTAGGAGAGAATGCAACAATAAAATTGAGTAATTGGTTTAAACTTCGCATTGTTCTTGTGTACTCAACAAGAGTTGCTCCTAGTTTTTCCCCTCGCAGACACAGACTATCATCATCATCACAAATCTTCTCTCTTAGTTTCAGCCTCCTTGAAGCACAAGGTAAAAGGGATGGATAGATATTATTACCTGAGACTTGAGTTCTGCTGATATTCCCAACGCTTGTGGCTGCCGCAGCTCTCCAGACTTTACACGTACGGCACAACTAGTACAACAACCTGCCAACAGTAAAATGTAAAACGATACAGAGAAGACACATAACTTAGATGACTCTTCACACAAATCCATTAAGCAATTGGCTTATCCTAATCATCTACACCAATTTTCCAAATATACATGTAGAAGACAGCTGAAACGGGGTAAAGAGAACAGTACCATGCCTGCAAGCAAACGGAAGATTAATGTTCTGAGATTCAGCTGAGTGCAGTATGTACTGATCCTGCATTTCAAATACAGAATCTCAACCACACCAACAGAGCCACATCCAAATGAATCCATTCTAAATTAGACTATCCAGACGAAGAAATCTCTAATCATAACGAAGGAATCCAAGCTCCAGAGCCAGAGCATACATTGCGTTATGTAACGTAATCCCTAATCTCATGCTACGGATTGTATCGTGAATCAGCCAATCAAATTCAAATTCCCATACGTAATCAAAAGCTAACCTCTGGAACCTCAAACTCGTGAACGACTCCTCGTTGTCGATCGTGTACAGTGACCTTATGCGAAGGAACATCCAACGATCCTCTATCTCCTGGACTTGAGATTTCTACAGGGATTCGAAACTCACACTTGGTTGCTCCTCGTCGGAATTTCGGTGAGTATATGCGATTCATCGGAAAAGTCTTTCGCTGAAGCGAAGTACAAAATGTACACGGCAAAACCAGAGCCATCTTTTGATTTTTTGTTTTCGCGGCGAAAAGGTTGAAGAAGATAAGAGAGAGCAACTACTAACTACACCACTCACTGCAACTCAGAGAGGGGAAATCATTAACCGGAAGAGATTTTATTGGTTTGTGTTTCCGGTTTAATAAAGAATTTTGGTTGGTTTAGATCAGGTATGGATAATCAAATACTATCATCAATCTGGCCAACGAAGCATCGATCTCTACGTGGCGACTAACTGAAAGTCTCGGATTCAATCTAGACACGTGGCGACAATAATAACACGTGTCATTATTGCGGACCGACGCGACTCTTCATAAGTTTTATATAAATGAAAGGAATTAAACCATTCATAGAAAACGAAAAGCAGAAAAGAGACTAGTACAGCCAAGAAGAACAATGCAATCGGCGAAACAGAAGTTAAGCGATATGGCTAGTACAGCCAAGGAGAAGATGGTAATATGTCAAGCAAAAGCTGATGAGAAGGTTAGTTCTATAATCAACTTATAATCATATATGTTAACGTATACTATGCAGAGAAATGTAATCAAATATATTATTAATCATGACAGGCGGAACAGGCGATGGCACGTACAAGAGAGGAAAAAGAGATAGCACACGAGCGTAGAAAGGCGAAAGAAGCTGAGGCTAAGATGGATATGCACGTGGCTAAAGCGGCTCATGCTGAAGAGAAGCTTATGGCTAAGCAATCTCACTACCACGTTTCTCAAGGTCACGTGCCTCATCACGCACCTGTGCCGGCTCCTGCGCCAGTCATGGGACACGGTTATGGACAGAATCCTCCTGGAGTTACCTCTGTACCTCCGGCGGCTTATCCTCCTACGACTTATCCTCCGGGGACGACGGGGCATCATCATCATCATCATCCCTATGGAAACGTTTAGTGATGTTCTTAAGACGTTGAATAGTCGGTTAGGCGTTGAGATGACTTTCTTTGTAAACGTTTTGTTGACAAATATATTGACTATGTCACATATTACGAGTGAGCAGTGATCCTATACAATTTCAGATTTGGATTCGTGTGTAGGAAGTAGAAAACTATCACTCAATTCGAACCACCGAGTTGCATACCTTTAATACAGTTAATCATGCTTATGTACACATTAAAAAATTGGAATCCGTAACATTCGAAGAAGCCACTCATCATCAGAACTCCCTTACTATCAAAGATGTAAATAAAGTATAACAATGGCACTATTCTTACTTTTTTGAACTTCATCATTATTCTTTACATGTGTAACTTATCATGTTCACTTGAAGTATGTCTCGACCTGCTTTAAAATTATTTTCTTCTCTTACAATTGATTCCTCGTGTAAAAACAACCTAAAGTTCCAACAGAAATAATTGTCCAATCACAGCCAACTAAAGAAATATTGCTAAACTGTGGACTATTTTGCGATTTACATAGATAGTATACGTTTATAAATTGTGAGGAAAAACTCCCATCACGTCCTCCTTCCTGCATTATGCGTTAGTTTATTATAGTTCAGATAGTTTCTAATTTCTTCACTTTGCCCATGATCCTTTGGTGTTTTTCTTTTCCGTAGTATGATATTGGATGCGAGAAATTATGTGTATATGAAGTGTTCAATAGATTCCCGTATGTAAGTGCATCTTCCCATAGTTTGATTCATTGCAAAATAGTTTCCAGGTGACTCCATTTCTTACCTTCACTTACTGTTACTATCGTATTTGCTACTTTCGATATGGTCTCTTTAGTTGGAATTGTGAATATTGAGTTACCAACATATTTTTGCTTTTTGATTCTCAAATAAAATTTTACTATTTACTTTCACTACAAGAAAAAGTCTCATAGCCGACGGTCATATTAATCAGAAGTTTGTCAGAAATACTGACTGTATACCGACCAATAATGCGTTGTCGCCTTTCACGTCTCGGAAATAATGTTTGTCGGAAATCAATTGGTAAATTTCGATAATAATTATTGTTGATGATGATTATCGGAAAAATTATCAGAAAATACCGATAAAATTAAAAAAAAAAAAAAGAATTTTGATAGATTTTCGATAATTTAATGTATGCAAAAAAAAAAGTTAAACTAAAATTATATTAAAATTCAAGAAATTACATAAAAACCTAATAAAAATTCTAAAACAATTTATGTTATAGTAAAAAATTAGATTTATCATTATTAATGAGATCGGTGATAGTGGTGGTGTAGGATATGATGGTGGTGGTAATGGTGGAGTGAACGGCAGTGAAAATAGTGGTGGAAATACAGTGGTGGCAGTGGAAGAAGTTGCAGTGGTGTTGGTGGAAGAGTTTCGGTGGTGATGCTGGTCGAGTGAACAGAAGCGATTAGTGGTAGAAGTACAGTGGTGGCGGTGGAAGAAGTTGCAGTGGTATTGGTGGAAGGAGTTGCGGTGGTGATGCTGATCGAGTGAACGGAAGCAGAAGTAGTGGTAGAAGGAATTGCGGTGGTGATGCTGGTCGAGTGAACGGAAAGGCCAATAGTGGTAGAAGGAATCGCGGTGGTGTCAGACTAGCAGAGTTACGATGGTACCATGGACTTACGGCAGGTGTAAGACGTTTTGCGGTGGCATAAAAGGATAAAAGGAAAAAGAAGATCTGAAATCAAACAGATCTACAGATCCAAAACAAAAGAAGGAGAGGAGAGATAATGGAGAAGAAAGGCAAAAAACGAATGGAAAAAAAGATGAATCAAAGAAATGACTAAAAACAAAACGAAATAGAGGTTAAATTGTAGATTTTGTGATCTTTTCTCAAATATGTAACCTTTTTATTAGAATGGTTTACTACAAGTTTGTGACAAACATATATACATATATATTAGTTAGTCATAAAAGTTTTTAATAGGAATGTTGACACGTAAAACTTGCACTGTTTTGACGTGTTTCCGTCGGGATTTCCGACCAAATACCAACAAATCTAATTGTTGATAATTACTGTGAAATTTCTGATAAGTTTTTGAGAAGATATCGAAAACATTGGTTTCTCGGAAAGAAACAAAAAATTCTGACAAAATAGCGGTGAAATTTTCTGAGAACATATTGAATAATTATATTTGTCAAAAGTCTCCGATAAAAGACCGAGAATCATTCATTTTCCTTGATATCTTCTCGTTGTGTTGTTGCTAATTTTCCGATCACTTTTATTCTCGGAAAGAGTGGTCGCTGTTCAGACCTTTTTCTTGTAGTGTTTGAATCTCTGATTCCAATATAAAACTTTACCGTCACTTGGTACTATTATCGTATCTATTGTTCTTGATATGGTTTATTTAGGTGGAATTGTGAATATTAAGTTATCAACATATCTTTGCTTAAATGTTTTACTTGTTTTTAAATATTACTATTTTACTTTGAATCTCCAATTTTTACTAGTAGTTTCTTACTAAGAACAGTGAATAATTAAGATATATGTTGATAAAAAAAGACTTAAATGGACTTAAACTTTGGAACTGTTAATCCAAAAAAGATAAGTGAATCTTTTCAAAAATTGTTCAGTCTATAGAATTATTTCTATTAGAGTATTTTAATATTGATAATATATAAAAAAAAAGTAAGACAGAAATTATAATCAGTTTTCGTTTGTGAAATTTTTAGATATTTTAAAATATTCTAAATAAATTATAACCATTTTAGTGATTTAACTTTTGTATTGAAATGAAATTTAATTCAACTAGTTAAAGATGTGGAGAAATAACATTAAGTCGAGTTTGAGGAAAATTTTGAATACCGAAGATGAAGTTGTTAGAGAAAATTAACAATAAAATTGCAGTTTATAGCGCTTTGCAGGACAATATAAGTAATTTTTTTATTTTAATTTTTTTTTTACTAATAATGGATATTTATAAAATGATCAAAGTTATGTAATATAGATATTTGTGTCTTGTAATCTGTTCAAAAAACTCGGCCAGACGAGGCCAAAAGTACGTTGGTTGGCCGGAGGTGAAGCATTGCGAATTGAGCTAATTGGATGTGTTAGGCGGCAATCTGTTGTTCTTTGATCGAAATTGTTAATTTGAAAAAAAAAAGTATAAAAACTTGATTGTTTAATATATGTAGTGTAAACAGCAAAGAAAATCAAAGAAAAACAAAGAAATTTGCGTAGAAGAGGTGAAGGAGACAACATATCTGCAGGGAGATGGCTAGGATAAGATATAAGAGACAATGCAAATTTGTAATTTTTCTTTTAATTAAAAAACAGCAAAAAATGAAAAAATGGGTTGAGAAGTACTCGAACATGGGTCTAGCGCCGTTATACACCTTCTTAACCACTGGACTAAGTCCATTTATTAATATTATATCCCACTTATAAATATATAACCAAAACTATAAGAAAAATGTCTTAAAATTCCGTCATGTTTAATCACAGATTAATCTCTAATTTTCCCGTAACTCGCTAAACCCAGACCACCGTCGATTAACATCTAACGAATTTTCGAACATTACTTATAATGTACAATCATTGGACACTAATTGTATCTAATATTATGGTAGTTACATTAATATGCAGCTAGAAAATATAAAAGTTAAACCATTTTCATATATTTTTCGGTGATATGGCAAAAACAATAAACAACATATCATGTCATACTTACGTTTATTTTACACAAAATCTATCAATGCTTTTGTTATAAATAATACAATTGTGAAGAAGTAAATGGTGAAACGTTTGTTTGGGTTAGTTCAAGTAACATTTAAAAATCTGGTGTTGGTGTATTCATAAAATTCTCAACCATGAAACTAATGATGTGTGCTTCACCACCGGTAAATGAAAATCTAATATGATGTTGCAATATTTTTTATAAACAATTACACAAAAACTAAAATAATTTTTTTTAAATAAAAACTATATACAATAATAGTAAGAATAATAAAGTTAACAGCTTAAATCCTAACCTTCAATATTATTTAGATGAATTAGGTGAGAGTTTGCGGTATGCGAATAATTCGATTTTCGTTTTCATGTATTATTTTTTCTATATGTAATATTTTGTTGTTCTTTTTAGGGTCTTTTTTAACCTTACTGTAATATAATTTTTAATTTTATTTTCATCATTAGAGATTGTATTTATTATTTCTTTTACATTTTGAACTCATTAATATATATCATTTTTACATAAATACTCAATATATGTAAATCTATTATATTGTGATAAAAAATGTGTCTTAATAAATTTAAGTTTGTGTATGCCATTTTTATTAATAAATTCATTTAAATTTCTTAGAATAATCATATTTTCAAAAATAAAGTAAACAAATATTATAGACTAAAACATTTTTCTTCACTCTATATATAAATTTATATAGTCCTAACATTCTTAATTTATAAATGTTTTACTATATTTATGGTTTATTGTTTTTGTTTATGTTTGAAGGAAATTTTGGTATCGTTTTTATTATATGATGGTTATAGTAGTTAAAAAAAATTGTTCCTTTAATTTTTGTAGAACAATAATTATTTGGTGTGGTTTTGGTTTTATTCGATTCTATTTTCATATTTTTAAAAACTTGTGAGTAACTTTTTCTTTCTATTTTTCTTTAAGGCTTGTAAATACTATTAACTTGTATATTCTCTTTATTTCATCTGGTTCATCCTTTTTTTTATCGAAACAAATTAGTATTTTTGTCTGTGTGCAAAGTATACAAGAAAATAGAGTTTTAGCATCAAGAAAACTAAGAAGGACATCAGAGAAGGAGGAGGATGGAAGTAAAAATGGTTTAGTGATGAAGAAGAAAGTTCCACAAAGCCCTAATGGCAAAGGAATTATAGCTTCTAAGAAGATGAAGCCGTTTGGGAAGAAGAGATCACCAAAAAAGAAGGCTGGTACTTCAATTAGTGGTGGTAAGGTTTCCAAGATATTTGATATTTCTCATTTCCATCGTAAGAAGGTGTTTCTTAATTTTCTAAAAATTCTAAATCCATAAACTCTCTTGTAGGTCTGGTGGGGTCCCAGAACCCACCCAATCCCCAGGAATGAGGATCATAACATGGAACTGTCAAGGGGCGCGTTCTTGGCTCACAACCCGGCGACTGGAGGAGATGTGCTGTATGTACTCGTCAGGCTTTATGTTTTTATCGGAAACCAAGAATGATCATCTTTTTCTGAAAAATTTGCAAGTTTCACTAGGATTTGATAACCTCCACACTGTTAATCCAAGAGAATATAGTGGAGGTCTTACTCTTTTTTATTTAAAGGATTTCTCGGTCAAATTTTTGTATGTGGATGACCGGTTTATTGATGTTGAGACAATTATTGACGATAATAGAATTTTTATGACTTTTGTTTATGGTGACCCTGTTGTTTAAAACCGCCCAAATGTGTGAGAGCGTTTAACTCGTATTGGTATTGCTCGTTTTGGTCCATGATTCTTAATTGGCGATTTCAATGAAATTATTGATAACCATGAGAAACGAGGAGGAAAAAAGAGGTCTGAAGCATCTTTTCTTCTTTTTCGGAATATGATTCATGGTTGCAGTCTGATTGATTTCCCATATCAAAGTAAGTCCTTTTCGTGGGTAGGCCGACGGAAAACCGGTATAATTAGATGCCGCCTTGATAGGGCTATGGGAAATGAAGATTGGCATGAAGTTTTTTCCCACACTAATGAAGAATATAAAACTCTGGGGTTCAGATCATAGACCGTTGTTATCAACTATCGCCAATAAACCCTTAAAGATGACCAGGAGGTTTATATTTGATAAAGAATGGATTGGTAAACCAGGTCTTCGTGAAGCCATTGTTGATGGCTGGGGCTCAAGATCCTCCTCAAATGGTCAACTACTAACCCGTTGTGTGTCTAATTGTAGAAGAATGATCTCAATATGGAAGAAAGGATTAAAAATTAATTCTGAAGTTCTTATCAAGGAACTACAAGACCAGATTGATGTGGCCCAAGCTGACGATGATACTAATGTTGAAACCATTTATGCTTTGAAGCAAAAACTTTGTGAAGCTTACAAAGAAGAAGAAGCCTTCTGATATCAAAAAGTCGGACAGATTGGCTAAAACTAGGAGATCAAAATACTAAATTTTATCATGCTTTGACAAGGCAAAGAAAGGCACGAAATAAAATCCTAGGCCTACTTGATGATAATGAGCTATGGTTAGACAATGAAGATGGTATATAGTCTATTGCTATATATTACTTTGATAAGTTGTTCTTTTCTTCTAACCCGAACGATCCTGGTTTTGCTCTTCGGGAAATTCTCGAGGTTGTTACTCAAGCCATGAACGAGAACCTCACTCGAGAAGTGTCGACTGAGGAAATCAAGCGTGCCCTCTTCTCCCTTAATCCGGGAAAAACACCAGGCTCAGACGGGATGACAGCTCTTTTTTATCAAAAATTTTGGGATATTGTGGGACCCGACATGGTGGCAATGATAAAAATATTTTTTTGCATCTGGAATTTAACGAAACAAATATTTTTCTAATCCCAAAAGGGGATAAAACCAGATTTATGACTTGTTTTCGACCTATTAGCTTATGTAATGCAAGTTATAAGGTCATCTCTAAGGTGCTGAGTCTTCGCCTTAAGAAGTTTCTTCCGGATTTGATGTCGGAGACCCAATCCACCTTTGTGGCTGGAAGACTTATCACAGACAACATCCTAATAGCTCAAGAAAATTTTCATGCCTTTCAATCTAATCCTGCTTATAGAAAGAATTTTATGGCTATCAAAACAGATATGAGTAAAGCCTACGAAGGGTGGAGTGGCCCTTTCTTCGAATCTTGATGGAGAAAATGGGTTTTGATCCAAGATGGATAGGGTAGATTATTTTCTGTGTGTTTGTCTGTCTCTTATAGAGTTCTCTTAAATGGAAGTTCAAAAGGATGCATTAAACTATCTAGGGGTATCAGAATCAGACAAGGGGACCCGATATCACCATGCCTTTTCATTCTTTGTACAGAAGGTCTTATTACTCTACTACGAAAGGCGGAAGTAGATAAAAAAATCCAAGGGCTAAGAATATCTCGTGAAAGCCCTCGTATCTCACATCTCCTATTTGCTGATGATAGTATTTTCTTTTGTAAGGCTGATCACCAAAGTAAAACCCTTATCGACATTATACATGTGTATGGAGAAGGATCAGGGTAACAAATCAATTTTGCTAAGTCATCGATTATGTTTGGATTTGATGTGCAGGTCCATTTGAGAAGTGATATAAAGACCACAATTGGGATCTTACAAGAAGGAGGAATGGGGACCTACTTTGGATTCCCTGAGAAGATTCATGGCTCTAAGGCTCAAGTCTTTGCCTTCGTCCGAGATCGCTTACAGGGCATAATTAATCCTTGGAACCTAAAGTTCTTGTCCAAAGGTGGCAAATAAATTCTAATCAAATCACAGGCACAGACTCTACCGACATTTGTGATGTCGTGTTATCTTCTTCTGAAAGCTATCTTATCCAAAATGAGTAGTGCCATAGCCAAGTTTTGGTGGTATTCTAAAGCCCATGGTGGAGGAATCCATTGGATGGCATGGGACAAGCTTTGCACCAAAATGGCGCATGGTGGTCTCGGATTCAGGATGCCTGGAGATCATAATATTGCATTTCTTGGCAAAAAACTTTGGAGGCTCCTGAGATTCCCCGATTCGCTCTTGTGTCGAGTTTTAAAAGGCATATACTTTAAGTATTGTAGCCCACTAGGCATTCAAGTGGCAAATCGACCCTCATATGGGTGGAGAAGTATAATGGCGGCTTAGCCCCTTTTATTATCAGGATTACAGAAGAATTTTGGCTCTGGTTTTGGTACTAGAGTTTGGAACGAGCCGTGGATTCCCGACTTTCCATACAGACCGCCAAAGAGTACTCAGGATACGCAAGATCCACTACTTTATGTTAATTCCTTGATCGACTTTGAGTCTAAACGGTGGAAGTTGAACCGCCTTCAAGAACTTTTCCCTCCCAATGATATTAACCTAATTTTAGGGATACATCCAAGTGTTACGGTCTCGAGGGACAATTATAGTTGGACTTTAACCAAATCTGGAAATTACAGTGTTAAATCCAGATATTGGGCGGCGAGAGATTTAGCTCACTCAGCTTGTGACCATCCTATTCAGGGACCGAGTACTGCGATAATTAAGGCACAAGTTTGGAAATTAAAAACTGCATGGAAAGTTCAACATTTCGTGTAGCAATGTTTATCTGGTTGTTTAGCAACATGCTACAATTTATCTTACCGACATATGGGAAGAGATAAAAGCTGTCTTAGGTGTGGTGCAGAAGAAGAGACTGTCAACAATACACTTTTTGAATTTCCACCAGCTAGACAAGTTTGGGCTATTTCACTTATTCCTTCTGCCTCACATATTTTTCCTTTCTAATCACTCTTTGAGAACTGTGATTGCCTCTTTTGGCGTACACGAGACTTAGGATTGAGTGAAGAGACTTTACGCATCTTCCCATGGATTATGTGGTTCATTCGGAAAGCGAGAAATCAGAAATTTTTAGAAGGATATGATGAATCTGCTTATGATACACTAGAAAAAGCTCGTTTAGAGGATAAGGCCTGGACAAAAGCAAATGCACCTGATGAATTCAGTCCAACCCAGATGACCCATCAGGTCGAAACACTATTGATGAGAGTTGAGACAGGATTACACTTTTAGCATGGTGTTGATGTTGGATAGGCTTGAATCAGATCGTTTCAAGGGATGGATCGCTGGGTCGCACTGAGATTGGGGAAGGCCTCAGATATTCCCTAGCCTTATAGTTTCTTGATATGACTCACAAGATCAATCAAAAGGGATTTTCTGGATGAAGTAACTCTTCAAGCAACAGAAGTGTTCATGAAGAACAAGAGAAAATTCTCCGAAAAAGACTTAGATAAAAAGATGATTGTTTTTACAAAAATGAAGAGTTTAACTATTTATACAAAGGGTTTTTGCTTGTGCACGATAATAAGGTGAAATAAAATGAAAGTTGGTCCAAAATGGACCCTTGAGCTCCTTTTCCTTACTCACATGAAATGCCTTGGCTTGGTCGGTCCAATTTACGAACAAATGTTAGAATTCGCGTAACTTGGAGAACACCTATTTTGTAAATAACATAACTCTCTCATATGAACTCATTTTGGTCTGATTCTTCTTCGAGGAGCTTCAGAATTTAGCTGAACACATTCTTCAAATAGTTTCATGCGTAGAAACATTGTGGTTCAGAAGATATGATCCGAATAATTAAGGTATATCTTTGCTGATTTTCCATCCATCAAGCCGTGCATCCAGGTTTTGCCCGGGTTGCTGGGCCATTTCCTATCATTCCACCCTTGTTGAAAAGGATTCGTCCTCGAATCTGGATCATGAAAAGGAAATAACTCAGTCACAAAAACACATCATTTGGAAAAACTTATAAAACTTAATGGGAATAAGTTGTGGAAAGAAACTTCTTTGGAGTTTTGTAGTCTTTTTCCTATGATACTTCCAATTCCAAGCAACAAACTAGAAAACTAAATCATTTCTATCATTTCTACTCGGAAATTCCGGTTGCAAATAAGTTAGATCCATGAAAGAATCAGCAGCGATTTTTGATAAATCCAAAACATGATTTAAACACCAAAATTCCAAGATTAATCCTAAGACAAACAAAACTTTATTAAAACATGAAAATTTCTCTTTGAATTCAGAAAAGTTTTTAAAGAGATGATCTCTCAAACTCGGATTTGGAAACTCATTAAGCACAAAATTCTTTGGTTTGAAGAATGTTTCAGGAGTTGAAAATATATTATCAAAAACATTTTCAGAAACAGAATTTTCCTTAACACTTTCTAACCAAGTTTGTTTTTCTGTTTCAGGATTATCAAAGACAAGCAAGTCATGTTCAGGCCTAACTAAACCAAGTTCCTTACCGTGCTGTGCATAGTCAAAGAGTATGAATGACTTCAGTATGAATGCTGGTTCATGGCTAGTTGGCTGTTCCA
>KE155581.1:43824-60149 GCA_000411075.1 Sisymbrium irio | reverse complement strand
GTGTCTGGTCTGGTGCTGGTTTTAGGGTTTTGGGAGTTTCTTTATTTGTTGGTTTAAGACTTGGTTATGTTATGGTTTTGCGTTTACTCTGGTTTTAAAACGGTTTTGTAAGACTTTTAAATTCGAACTTTGGGAATAATAATTGCATTGGCCTTTATATGTGTGTTTCTTGTGGTGGAAGGCAATGTGATTTCATGACGCCTATGTTTAGTGAGAGGCGGGCATGACACTTATACTGCCTAATATTTAGAGCAGGGATATTAATAGTGCTGCAAGATGGTGATTCCGCTTAAATAAGCTATATTTTCCTGCAAATATCTTTATTACTTTTTTCCATGTAGACTCTACGATAAGATTATACTGGTATAACGTACATACCTTTTACTCTCTTACTTTTCAAAGATTAAGTTCGTATACATTGGTTTGTCCTTCCGTTTAGGTAATAGGTTAGACTGATAACAGGAAGATGTAATCAGCAAATTTTGTGCTCCATCTGCTGACCAGATTAAATTAATTGCGACTACCCTCCTATTTTTAGTTGACTTCTGAATGAAAATGGCTCTGGATGTGATTCATACTAATAAGTTACTTCCTCTCTACGGCTGTTTGAATTTGTGAATAGTTGGCAGTACGGCTTTGTGTTGAAATCATTAGATTTCCACTTCATGGGATTACCTTATGGGACGACTTCTTGCTCATTTATTTTGATTTTTAGTGCGCCTTTTTTCAAAACAGGGATTCCGGAAGGTTGATCCATATACATGGGAATTTACGAACAAAGGTATTCTCGTAATTTAGGAACTCAGAAGTAATATCAAACAAGCAGAGAGGTATGTAGCTTCAACCAATATATTCAAACACAAACACATTCATGATCACAGACTTCTTGTAGGAATTCCAAGTTCAAAGAAACGAAAGCTTACCTCAACGGAGCATATATGAGAAGTCTGGGCAGAAGATCAGAAACAACAGAACAGACTAATCCTCATGAATCTTTAGTAACCGCTAGGATTAGCAACAAGTGAAATAACTCAAAAAGATTGCCACTGTATTTTCATTATGAAAACAATCGATTCTCTGTTATTTAGTTTCCAAAAAACAAACAAACCCAATAAAGAAAATACCAAACAAGATTATATCAATTACAAAGAAAAACACAAAAACAATACAAACAATAACAAAACAGAATAATAAAATTCAAAAATTTAAGGAAAGCTAAAATCATTTTAAAATAAGAGAACGAGAACGAGGGAAAAAATTATATAAAAAACAAAGAAAACAATAACAACCAATAGATATATATGTAATTAACTTATTTTAAAATTACTAAATCAAAAAAGAAAACAAAAAAGCCTTAGTTTTTAAAATGAAAATGTAGAGAAAAAAATTATAAAAATTGATAAAATAAAAAAAAGTTAAAAATAACTTTAAAAATTAATATATGATTAGAAAACATTATAACAACATAAAAAGATTATATAACAACTTAAACCCAAAAAAGTAAGTTCATACTTGGACTAGCTTATATAACAGTCATAAATAGGTTCTTGCTAAACGGTTAATAGCAGTTCTCATAAAAATATATATAATTTATAATTAACTTAGTAAGGAAATTCTTTCATTTCGTATATTGTCTCAAAATTTTAAAATTAAAACAATAAAAAATTAAATAAATTAGATCTATTAGAAACTATAACAGAAAAAACAAATTTAAACGAAACAAAAAACACTATAAACAAAAAAAAATAATTTTAAAAATAATTAAAGATAAAAATAATTATCTCGCACGGAGTCTCATTTAATATAATTATAGTTAGGGGTTTTTTTAAGTTGTTAATAGACCCGATAATACATAAAATACACTAACAACTAAAAAATATTTTGGAATGTAATTATTTATCTGAAAGTAAATAACTCAATAATCAAGGAGATTTGTTGGTTGCGAAGAATTATCAATGAGCCAATGCAATGATAGATACTTGACACACGTTTTGTAATTATCAATTCCGTACATTTATATTTTATTTATACGATGTCGATGTTACAACAATGGGCCCACTCACCGATCGGGCGTTTGGTTTTCTGAGTGGGCTTTTGCTTTGCTTCTTCGTTTTCCAAAAACTCTCTCTTCACTCACAACAACAACAACAAAAACAACATTGCTTTTTGTAACTTAACTCTTTCCTTCTGATTTGTAACTTCTCTCCTTTCTCTCTTAAAACCTAAAACTTTCCTCTTCCCTAAACCAAAAAAAAAACCCACATCATGGATTCTCAGGACCACACCAACACACAACACTCTCCAGGTTTCTTCTTAATCATTTACATTGTCTTTTAGGGGTTTTCTTCTTAATTACAGCCTCCAATTTTTAGATCTTTCAATGTCGTTTGCATTCTGGGGTTTTAGTTGGTGTCTCAGTCTCCTCTTACCTAGTTGTCTCTTCTGATTTCTGCTTCTCAGATTTTGATTGTGATTTACTTTTACTGTGTGTAAATGTCAATCTGTTCATGTGTGCATAAAAAATATTTCTTTTTTTTTTCCTTAGAGTTTTCTCTTTCTTTTTGTTTTATGTAACTTTCTAGGAAAATTTGATTTTTTTTTTGCAATAATGGCTTCTTCTTTTTGTCTTTTAATGTCTATTTGATTAATGGGTTTTGCTTTCTGATCCTCATTTGTAAAGTTTTGTTTTTTAATCAGTTTTTTTTTGGTATAGAGTAGATTAATTTAAGTATATGGACACTGAAAGAGATCTTTGTTAAAAATCTATTTTTTACAGGAGGTAAGAGCCATGGGGCTCAAGTTTGTACTAAATGTGGTTGGAATTATCCAAATCCACATCCTAGTGCTAAAAACCGTCGTGCACACAAGAAAGTATGTGGAACCATCAAAGGATGTGAGATCCTTGATTTGGAAAAGGAAAAACAGAATCTTGATTTGCAGGAAGAACATTGCTTGACTGATGAGCAAAAAATCCCAAGTAAGGAGGACATTTGTGATTTGGATGAATAAGTAGAAAGACTTCATCTTTTTTAAGCCTGTGTGTTATTGTTTGTTGTTTCTTCCTTGATGCTTATGTTTTATGTATGTGTAATGAGGTTAGGTCCAAGAGTTGTGGAGAAAGCTGATGAGAGAATTGGGGATATACCTGAAGAGGATGTATTTGCCGATGCTGTTTGTGAATTTTCGAGCAGCATTGGATCTGATTCTTTCAAGGAAAAGGAAGCGACAGCAACAAATTGTATGGCAAAGAGTGCTGAGAATTCTGGTGAGTTTACTTTCTTTGATAAAAACAATTTAGGGATGATTTTACCGTCTGATGCTAGTGAGACTTGGTTGTATCAATGCTTTAGCGTGTTTGGTAGGTTCTGCTCATCAAGGTATAAAGTGTTGTTTGTGTTTTTTTTTTAATGGTTTTATGAAATCTCAAAACTTGTAGACAATCTTATTAAAAGGAATACATATCAGTTCACTGAGCCCCTGTTTTATTACCATTTGGGTTTTATATTTAGTATGATGTGTTTGCTATATTTCGAGTTAGCTTATGGTTATGGAACGTTTCAGGTGACATTCAGCATTGCAACAAAAACCCTGAAGTGGTTCAAGAGTGCTGTGAAGTTCCACCTGTGGAAGTCATTGAAGGAGGTTCAGAGAATCGACAAGGTGGAGAACCTTCTACTGAAGGACAGAATATGGCATTTGAAACTCCAAATGATTCATCAGCATCTGCATTGAAAAAGAGAAAAGATACTTTTGATTCATCATGGAACGATGAAGTGATTTACTCGGACCTGGAGGGTCCCCATGGATTTGCTTTTGAAGACATGAGTATGATTCATCCTAGTGAAGCTGACTTTACAGTTAGTGATAATGTTCCGGTCAATACTTCTCCTGTAGAAACCAATTCAGACCAAGTTATCATCACCAGTCAATCTGCTCCTGGAGGTTTACCTTTTACAGAAAATGCTGACATCTCTCTGCATGGAACGAAAGGCCTTGAAGAATTTAAACCGAATCATTCTGTGAACCCCTGTTTTCCCGAGACACCTAAGGGAGAAGAATATGAAAGTGATACTCTTACTCGGTCAGATAATTTAGGCATTCAGCCTGAAGGCTTAAGTGTTGGCACGGAGGTTCCTTTATCAGATAAGCTTCCCTTGGAAGACAAAACTGAACCTCAAGGGCAGACTTCTTTGGTTGCGGTCAAGGAATTCTCCAGCGCAGAGGACATAGTGATGTCTAAGATTGACCCTGACGATATTGAAATGAAAGATGAAGAAGGTGTATCATCTTTGGGTTCTGCACAAGAAACTCTCGAATTAGAAACCTCGAGAGCGTCCCTACCTGTGGTAGATCCTATAGTTGCTGACTCGGATGCTGATGTGAGCCATTCAGATCTCACTGGTCATGAGAGTGAACTTATTCAAGCAAATGTTGTAGCTGAGGAGAACAACCCAAGTAGCAAGCTGATTCCTGAATCCTCTTGTGCAAACGATCAGAGGAAAAGTTCACCAGAAACATCACCGAACATTCTCCAAATTGGTGCTGAAGCCTGTGAAAGTAATAATGATGTGAGCCATGCAGCTAACGAAGCTGCCGTAGTTGATCTCATTGTTCATGAGAGTGAAGCAAATGTTGTAGCTGTGGAGAACAGCCCAAATAGCAAGCTGAGTTCTACTTCTGAGTCCTCTTGTGCCGTTGAACACTGTGCTTCTCCGGTCTCTGTTGTATTAAAGGAAGACGAACCAAGCCATCAGGAAAAAAAATTAATAGAAGAAACATCTAAAGACTCCACCCTCCAAATTAGTGCTGAAGCTTGTGAAAGTAATGGTGACGAGTGCAGGGAGAGTACCAAAGGGGAGCTTTTGGAGGAAAGTATTACACGTGATGGTTCTGCCAAAACAGCTAATCAAAAGTTGCTGGAAAGCGGAAGGACAGAATTCAATAGAGTTGTTGGTGGCTTAGGCGTTATTCAAGCAAATGAGATTGACGGTAATGTCAAAGCACACAACTTTTATGCTGAGGTCCCTGTGACAATCGAATCAAATGACAATCGCGATTTCGGGAGATTGCAGAATCTTTCAGAAGCACACATTAGGTCTCTGGTTTCGAGTCCGCTAGTCACTAGAGATAACACATCTAATGCGTTTGAATCCAACTTGAGATCGACTTCAGGTACATCAGCTATACCTCTTTTACTATCCAATTCTCATTTGAAAAAAGGAATTGTGTATCATCCTAATAGCCTAGTCGATTTTGATGGAACAGGGCTAAGTGGTGAAGTTAACAACCCGGAAAACGGATCTCAGTCATCACAACTTGCTGTTGCTCTGTCGAAGAACCAAGAGATAACAATGGAGAAGACGACAAGCTGGAGCTCAGTAAAGGAGCAGCACGTCCCGTTGAAGAACCTTCTGAGTGAAGCAAGATCACCAAGGCTAGTAGCAGCAGAGGCAAAGAAGGATCATGAGAGTAACATACCGAGAGTGAGTTCGATATTGGACCAAGAGACTTCCCCTGAAGACGGTCGCTGGCCAGAGAGAAGAGAGGTGAGTGAGGAGTGGAACTCGCCAGCAAAGTATCCAGTGGACTTGAAGAGAGAGGAGAGGAAAGTGAAAGGAAGACCCTTTTGGGTGCCATTTGTTTGCTGTTCCTCTGTTAAGTAAAGGCTCTGTCTATTGTATTAATTCTAGGATGATGTGATGATGACTCTTGAGGAATACTTGGTAGTAAAAGACTTGACTTTTATAAAGAAGCTAGTAGTTTGGTTATTGTAGGAGCTTTTGTTACGAGTTTGACTTTTTATCATATGACTTGTTTTTTCTTTGATTTGGTTGCGTTTAGATTTACAATGGTGTGTTTTGATTAGATGTTTCAATTCGAATTTGAAGGTAATAAAGCTATTAAGCGTTAGAACATTTGGATTCGAGTGTAGAAGCTATGCACTGCAAACATAACAACTGAAATGTTACCATTAACAAACTTTACCATTGATAGAAACTGAAGGTGAACCGGTTTGAGCTTGATCAATTTCCCTGATATGCATGGGATATTGATCGAGATCAAACCAGACCCGTTCTTGTTACATCGATAAAGACAATATATCTCTAAAGAGAATTAACCTAAACAGAGAAGTTACTAGGAATTAATAATAATAAACCGTGTTGTCTTCAAACCTGCAGAGCAATTGTGTGAGATAATCAGAGAACATGAGATTATCTTTCTCCAAATCATCAGCGAAAGCTGTCGTTGCAGAGCTAGTAGTAGTGTCCTCAAGCTCAGGCTCATGACAAGTAGTAGTAGTAGTAGTGTCGAAAAACGCAGCATCGAATGTTGAAGCATCAAGAGTCATATCGAAATCGAAATTAATGAGTTGATCAAGATCACTATTTGGATCACTAAAACTATCACAACCAGCCATGTTCTGATCCTGCTCTTCTATCAGAACATTGTTGTTGTAGTTGTTCTCTGGAGCACAAAAGCTAGTACAAATAGACATGATCTGATCCTGCTCTTCTGTCATAACATTGGTGTATCCCGCAACTAAGTCTTCACTCGTATTATTGAAACTCGAATCGGACTGCAGAATTAGGGTTTGAGCATGCTCTTGATTCGTATTGTTGAAATCCGCAGGTAAATCGTCACCATTATCAGATGGGAGAATTAGGGTTTGATCTTTGGGCTTGTTGTTGTTCTTAAGACACTCGTTAACGAAAGTTTGATGATCTTGAGAACGCAAATCCTTGAGCTTCACCAACATCCTCGAGATTTTCTCTATCAGTTCATCGGTATTACTGGACTGAAGAAGGTGATCGTCCTCCCACCACAAGTCTAACCCTAACTCTTTGCGAGCCATACAAATCCCAATGTCTTCATCATCCACCCTGGTAGTCTCTTCCCCAACAGGTCGCTGTCCCGTGAGATAAGCGTTAACGACAGAATCAACCGAAGAATGCCCAAACGAGTAGAAGTTAACGTTTGAGTTCGAAGAAGCAGGTGTGACCAAAACAGCTATATGTGCGTCGTTGAGTAGACAAAGCTGCGAGACTTTACTAAAGAGACCATTAGTTCGTTTCGTGAAAGTGGTGGCTAGGGAACCTCTGTTAGTGATCTTCTTCATCGTAGCCTTCCGCTTAGTTCCACCTCGTTTCACCATTATGAGAGTTCGTCGTTCGTGCGTGAGAACGAAGTTAGGTTTTCGTGAGAGTGAGTTTTTGTTTTGTTGCGTGTGGAAAACGAAAGTAAAGGATGGACTCTGATTTCTCTTTATCTATTTATAGGCAACTAGTGATGGATTGGACTCTACTCTTCACAAAAAGGAAAACCTAATTTTGATTTTGTTGTTCAGAAAAGGAAATAACCTATCAACGGTTCGCGATGTACTGATTCCGGTTTAGTTACCAATTATTTTTTTACCGGTTTGGTCTGATCGAATTTATTCCGGTTATTATTTTGGTTTATATATCTCTTTATTTATCGAATTATCGTCGTCGTTAGCAAAAAGAAAGATGCGAGCAATTCAATTCATGACAACGAGATTGAGCTTGTGCTTGAGACCAATTCGACTAGACTTCGTTTCTTCTTCACCTCGACTCTTCTCTAACCCTAACCCTAGACGCCTTACGTGTGCCGCCGCAGCTACGAAGCCAAATGGAGGAAGGTCTGGTTCGATTGTGTCTCCTCCTACATTGGTGAATGAAGAAGAAGTTCAAAAGATTGATGTCAATCCTCCTAAAGGAACTCGTGATTTCCCTCCTGAGGATATGCGTCTTCGAAACTGGCTCTTCAACCATTTCAAAGAGGTTAGTGTTTGAAAAAGACTCAATTTTTCTTTTAAAGTTCAAAGCTTTAATCTTTTTTGCTGTGTTACTTTTGCTTTGAAGGTCTCACGGTTATTTGGGTTTGAAGAAGTGGACTTTCCAGTATTGGAGAATGAGTCATTGTTCATCAGAAAAGCAGGGGAGGAGATTGTAGACCAAGTCAGTATAGACATTCTCAATTATTCCATCTTTACTTGTGTGGAGTTCTGGTTTGGGGTGGATGCAAGAGTTAACTCTTTTAGCTTGAAATCTTGTTGTTGTTGTGTAGCTTTACTGCTTTGAAGACAAGGGTAATCGGCGTGTGGCATTAAGACCTGAGCTTACGCCTTCTTTAGCGAGGCTTGTGATACAGAAAGGGTAAATAAACGCAAAGAAGACTAAGAATTTTTTACTAAAGTCTTCAGAGTAGGTCCATGAAATCTTCAAAGGACGGATATGTTTTTTCTTTTTTGTGTTTTGTTAAGTCTTGAGAGTGTTTTTGATTCCATATTCTTTTTTTTTTGGGTCCAGAAAATCTGTTTCACTTCCGTTGAAGTGGTTTGCTGTTGGGCAGTGTTGGCGGTATGAGAGAATGACAAGAGGAAGGCGACGTGAGCATTACCAGTGGAATATGGATATTTTTGGTGTGCCTGAAGTCACAGTATGTTTCTCTCACGCTTTGCAATCACTTTTTTTTATTGGGAATACAAATAAATTAGTTCTGAAAGCATTTGTTTTAGGCCGAAGCAGAACTAATTTCATCTATAGTCACCTTCTTCAAGCGAATTGGGATCACTGCATCAGATGTTGGTTTTAAGGTTTCAAGCCGCAAGGTACTTTTTGCTTATTTCCTCTTGTGATGTTGATTATTTGAACATCTTGTTTCTTGCTTTACAATTTATATAACCAATGAATTTGATCATTTGCAATGACAAACATGATTTTATATTATTCTGCACAATCTGTAGTATCTTGACCCTCTGTAGCTTTAATTTGCCACAACTTCTTCCTTGTACAGGTTTTACAAGAACTGCTAAGAAAGTTTGGTGTACCCGACAACTTGTCTGGAAGAGTTTGTGTCATTATAGACAAGGTTAGTTTCTTAAAGATCAAAGTTTTGCTGGTTCCAGCTTTATTAATGTTCTTTTTGCTATTGTTGGTTTTGTCACTCACCCTACTCTTATATGTTGCATGATAAATAGATAGAAAAGAAGCCAATTGATGAAATAAAAAAGGAACTTGGGTTCACGGGGATATCGGAAGACGCTATTGAACAGCTATTGCAAGTGCTTTCTCTGAAGTCCTTAGATGATTTGGAAGGTATTCTCCTTTCCTTATTCTTGGGAATCTCTTTCTCCGAGAAAATCGCTGCAATTAATAAAAACATCTAATTTGTGTTAAGCAGGTGTACTTGGTGGAGCTGGAGAAGCCGTTGCAGATTTAAAAAAACTCTTCTCACTAGCTGAAAAGTTTGGCTATTCAGAGTGGATACAGTTTGATGCATCCGTTGTGCGTGGTCTGTCGTATTACACTGGCATTGTCTTCGAGGTTAGATTTCATGACATGATCTTTCCCATAAATGGATACTGGCCTCTTGTTTTCGTGATATCAATTGAAATAAAAATGTCTTGTGACAGGGATTTGATCGAAAAGGGAAGCTGCGAGCTATATGTGGTGGTGGGAGATACGACAGATTACTCCCCACTTATGGAGGTGATGACATTCCTGCTTGTGGTTTTGGTTTCGGGGATGCTGTAATTGTTGAAGTAAGTTAAACTATCTGGTTACTATCTAAGCTTCCATTGGCCAAATTTGCTAGTGAAAGGTTCAGTTTTTGCTTGAGAATTCCAACACCTTAATTCCTTCGTCCATATAGTTGCTTAAGGAGAAGGATTTGTTGCCAGAATTGGGACAAGAGGTTGAGAACATTGTGTGTGCTTTGGACAAAGATCTCCAAGGAGCTGCAGCCACCGTTGCAACTGCTCTCAGAAGCAAAGGCCAAACCGTTGATTTGGTATTGGAAAATAAACCAATGAAATGGGTGTTCAAGAGGGCGGCTAGGATAAACGCAAGAAGGCTGATTCTGGTTGGAAAGACTGAGTGGGAAGATGGTTCGGTGAGTGTGAAGGTTTTGTCTTCAGGTGAGCAATTCCAAGTCAAACTCAATGACTTAGAGTAGTACATGAAAATTGTTCCATTGCCCTTTTTTTCTCTGAGCAATTGAATTGAGATGGATCTTTATTTGATCTTGAAAGGTGTATTTTAAGAACCTTTGAATTGCCTCACTTTGCATTCTTCTTCCTTTTCTGTCTTGTTACACGATTTTGTATCAGTAACACCAATTCATATTGTTGATAATATTTTGGAGAACTGTTCCATTTCATCAATAATCTGCTTCTTTTTCTGGGTGTATCATCAGTGTATGTATGTTGTCTCCACTTGTGTGTCCAAATGAATTACATACCATCAAATAAACAAGAGAGTTTTCAGACTTCACCATGATCATGGATTGAGGAAAGTGTCCGTTGCACTTGTTCTCCAACGATCTCATCCCGAGTTCCAATTCTCTACATCTGTTTCCTGCTTACCTGTTGTATTGTCAATGAGATTGTTATGAAAATTTTGTATTCAGACCTATCTTAATTAAAAGCCTTGCGTAACCTTAATCTGCGTTACTGACCTGGAATACACGATTCAACTTTGCCGCTTGTTTGGAGTTTAATAGTTGAGCCTGCATAAGTTCTCCAAAAAAAATTACAATCACGCTGCTGATATTCGTCCCAATAACTCATCAAAAGCAGTTCTTAGCCACACTGGCTTGTTCTTGAGTTCAGCGACAACCGGCTTGTGGTGGTAACTTAATGGCGAACAAAGCATGGCCAAGGACACTGACATTTCTTACTACAGTAAACATGTACCACGAAGTGGCCTAAATTTCATTAAAGGCAAAGCTTAGAATTTATACACAAAACAAGAAGTTGATACACAAAACATCAAAATGAACACATCAAATTTATCAACATGAAATTGAAATGAATGTTCTGTTTCTTCAGATAACAGCGAAATGATCAAGCATGCATAGGGCCTTGGATGGAAATGAAAAGTTTATGGCCGGAGTCTTGATTAGATTAGCACTGGTGGATTAAGAACAGCATAAGCAAGAAAGTCTTGGTCACGGAGGAACACGGACATGTCTTGCTCGGGTAAGCCTATCCATGCTTCCACACCTTCACCATCTTTTGAATCAATCAGCCAGACAAACACCATCATGGCGTCAACGAAGGCAGATCCAATCCAGACCGGACTACCCCATCCAAAGTCAACCTCGTAGAAAGGTTCTCTGCACCAGCTAGACATTGTGTATAACTCTCTGTCCGGTGTGACCCCTGACTCAAATTTTTCATTCATTCTCAACAAATACTGACCAAGTGTATTGCCCTCAACATTCTCTTTAATCATATCGTTGAGTTTTTCTTTGACCTTCCTTAATGCTGCCACGGTTTCGCAGATTTCCAAGTTGCTTTCAGTGCCTTTCTCTACAAGCAATGGTGCTTGTAGGTTACCGATCGCGTCTCGTGACAAAACGTTTGACGGAATCCTAAGCCGCAAGTCAACGGTGTGATGCATCAGGACTGATCTTTGAACCGTTGAGTTAGAGCGTGAGGCATTTCTGGCACATCTCAAGACCAGTGCCGAGATTGCTTCCACACGTGTAGGTAAAGGTACGCTTTCACTAGCTGCCTTGCGTTTCAGGTCAGCGATCTTAGAAGACTCGAAGACGAACCTATTGGTTACAAACTTTCCTCTTACTTTTAGATTTTTGTATTCCTTTGATACGGACTGAGAAGAGATATGAGGAGGAGGATATATGGTCGTCTCAGCAAAATGAACAGTATCATTTGATTTCCCTCTTGCGGTGGTTGTGGCCCAGTCCATGACAAAGGTCAACATTGAAGCTGCGTCCAAGATCCTGTGAGAGAAAGAAACCGAGACAACCACTCCTGATCCAGACCCGAAGAAAGTGACCATGACATTCAACAACGGCCACTCTGCTGGAGAGTCTCCAGGGACCATTGGCGCGCAGAGTCCTTTTAGAGAGTCAGTGTTCAGGTTCTTCAAGAAATATTGGAGAAGGAGATCGGTGTGTGCCTCAGTGAAGACGGCTCCTTCGTCGTTGCAGCTGATGGAGACTCCTTCTATACGTCCAGCGAGTGGATAGAAGCGTGACAGAGTCTTGGACAAAGAGCTTTTAAGTTTTTGGGAGATGATCTCGGGCGACACGGTCACAAGATCTTCAGCTTTGTAGAAGAAGAAGACCGGAACATAACCTGCGTGAGAGGCGAGATCGAGGAAGGAAAGTTGAAGGTGATCATAAGGTGAAGGAGAAGAAGGCTTGATCACTTCTCTCCCCATCACCTGTAGCTTTAGTTCCATGTCTTCTTATCAGCTTAAAAAGAACGATCTATATATAAGAAGATATAGAAAGAAGGTAAAAAGAGGTAGGAGGCGGAGATAAAACATGGAAAGAAAGGAAACGTGGACACAGGTTGGTGTGAAAAGCTATTATGTTATAAACGTGTAGAAAAACGTGTAGATTAAATAGTAAAACCCATCATAGTTTTTAGAGTAATTTACATTATAAAGGAACCAATAGTTCAAAAATTAACTGACAAAAATAATGATTCTTGTCTCAATTATATCTAACCTTATATTTTTCTCAGATTTATAAGTTTCTACCATTCACCTGAATAATACACTAGAAGAAGAAACAGAAAAGAGAGAGAGAGAGGTGAAAGAAGAGGAAGAAGAAAATAAAGAAGAAGAAGAGAAGAAGAGACCTGAAGAGAGAAAAAGGATGAAGAGGAAATAAAATTAGAGAAAAAAAATATCAGATTATAATGTTAACGTTATCATATATATAAGATAACATCAATTATATGATATTGGAATTATCATTTCAAATATGAATTTTACATATTAGCAATATAAAATATTATCGTGTAATGTATTATATATTATTTGATAACACATAATATATATATATTATTTTTATATGATTATTATATAATAATATTAGATATATTATATATTAGTCTATAATAATGTTAGCATGCTAACAATATATTATGTATTAAAGTGTAACAGCATTAACATGTTAACAATGTATGTATTATTTGATAAACATAATATAAATGTTATTTATGTTTATTTATCTGATATTGGAGTTAATATGTTATAAGCATTGTGTTAGTAAATTAATGTTAGTTAGCATAAAACAAAATCGAGTAATTGGTCATTAGATAAATAATGTTTTCCTATAATGGTAGGTTTGTAATTTTTTAGAAAAGTGATGATCAGTTTGGTATGATTTTTCTCTCTCTTTCTTATAAACTTAATTTATGTTTTCATTTTTTCATACACTTAATTTTTTAAGTTTCATATGATATTAAATTAAATCACTCTTAAATAAAATGATATTTTTGGCACAATTTTTTTCTTCTCTTTTACTTACTTAATTTTTCAATTATCTTATACTAGAGACTTCATTTTGGAAATACCGTTAAACTAAATCACTCTGAATACAATAAACAGATTGTCAATTGGTGTTGCGAACTCCGTAAGCCATTGTTGCAGTTACATATGTTGACTCCGGTTAGTTCGGGTCGGATCGATTCGGTTTTTCGGTTTTTGGGTTAATTTGATTTACAAAGACCCCTATTGAGGATTAGGCTATAAGATCTTCTATTATTTCTAAAGTCTTCACAGTCAACAATTAATCAATTACTCTTTATGATTTCTATTAATTTAACAGCTTTTACACCCAACTTTCTTTTTTTTACTCTTTATTTCTTGGTTTTTTTGAAATGTCCATTGTGGCTTTGAAGTCTTTTGACGTTAAAAAAAAAACTCCAAATTTTTTTTTCTAATTAATTAAAGATCCTACCACACAAATTTTGATCTCAAATAAGTTCTGCCAAACAAATTTTAATATCTTATTTTAAAATATATTTTATTTTATCAGATCCATATTTTAATAAATTAACAATTTTCTCTTATTCTCTTAAAATAGATTTATCAGTACAATTAATTGATCGTTAGATAATATTTTTTAGTTTTTCTAACATGAACAAAAAATATTTAAAATAACAGCCACAGTTTAAGTCTTATATATGTTAAACTTTTAAAAAAAAATTGTTGTTAAAACTTTTAGATATTTAACGCCAAATTACGCTTTTAAAAATCAGTAGGAAAAACTCATAAATTATAATTTTATAATATACCAATTATTTTATAAATTACTATCATTAGTCTTATAAATATATAAAAGAATAATCGTTTTACAAATTTTTATACTATTCAGACTTTAACTTTTTTTTTATTTTAGAAAAAATAATAATATTGATTGCTTTTAAAGCCAATCGGACTTTGAAAACACTTAAGTTTTTTCAAGTCAAAATCTTTACGGCCAACAGCTTAAAACCACCAGTCCTTACCAATCGGGGCCAAAATTTCCACCGAATTTAACCGAATAATGGTTCTCGGTTACTTCAGTTAATAATATATTTACCAAATTAAACCGAAAATTTTAGATTTCGGTTAAATTCTGTTCAAATTTCGGTTGAGTAATTGTAATGCATGTACCCCAACAACTTGAAAATTAATTTTCTCACCTTTTACACTGTTTATCATATACTATTCATCAAAAAATTCTAGTTTTATCTCTTTTTAATATTACAGTTTCTACAATTCATTTTCCGGTAAGAAAAATACGTGAAACTTTATCGGATAATAATTTAACGTATCTAATTCATATTGTATTCTAACAATGATATGTAAATATAAAAAATTATTGGCTAACAATATAATTTTTATATACTGACAATATGTAAACAGTATCTGATATTGAAATTAGCATTTTATGTATAAATTTGACATTATAAGAATATGTAATGTTACCGTGTAAAAATGTTAACATGTTAGCAATGTATTATATATTATATAAGAATATAATATAAAGTTTATTTATATGATTTTATGTGATTTTATGTGATTAGCATATAATAAAACTAGCGTTTAAATAATATATTATTAATTGGCGTGTAATAATATTAATGTGGTAACAATATGTTATGTATTTAGCATGTAATCATGTTTTTGGGTTAACATTGTAATTATAATATATATTATTTGATAACACATATTATAAATGTTATTTATATTTTTTATCTGATATTATAATTAACATAATATGTTAATGTTACTTGATATTAGAGTTAACATGAAATAAAATTGAATAACTGGATCATCTGATGAACAGTGTTTCTAACCAATGGTATTTTGCATAACTAAACAAAAAGAAGAATTTTCTGACTTAAATTTTTCTGCTCCCTGTTACTTATTTAGATAATATTTATATTATGGCATTTACTAATTTTTTATGGGATTGAATTCACCTTCGGTTAATTTTCAGTTATTTCAGTTAGTTCACTTTTAAATTATCAATAAAATTTTGATTTTATTTAGTTAAAATCGTGCCAAATAGATTAAATTTGTTTTTTATTTAATATATGAACCGAATCGAAAATCCAATTGATTTTAGAAATCAGTTTACAATCAATAACCAAGAACCAAAAAATTCAATTCGGTTCGGTATTATCGGTTTTAAACCGCAGGCCGAGTTGCAGTAACAATATTTGGGTTAGTGCTCAGCCAAAAAAAAAGTTAAACGAAAAACAAACATGAAGAAGAGATGTCCAAAAAGTACTAAGCCATTGACCCAAATGATATGATTGATCTTGATCATACGATTTCAGTCCCCAAAAAGAAAACAATAAACAGTTCTTTTTTGTCCATACAAATCCAAGGTAAATAACTGTGTTCAAAAGATGTCTTTTATGTAAGACCAAGATGACGAGCAAACGAGTTGATATAAGAAAAGTTAAAAATAAAAGATCTCTCTATTGGTACAAACGGATAATTTAAGCAAAACAAAAAAAAAAGAAAAGAAAAAGAAAACCCCCTCCCCTCCTCAGAACTGACTGTGACTACTTCCCTCAGGTTTGCACGGCCAGTTTCTGAAGATGCTCAAAAAAGACTTGCAGGCTCACGTCATCAGTAAAGATTATATCAGACCCAGCTGACATCTCGTTTGCGTTGTTATAAGTTGCTGATGGATTCAGCTTTGCCAACAAAAACCTTGCCTGCAGTTAGTAGATGAGCATGGTGTTAACGGATTCAAAACATATGAAACCATCAAATCAATCAATCCCCCACAGATGAAAACACCTATCAGAGTCGAGCTAATAAAAAATAAACCAAATGTGAATGCTACTGACCTGTGATCCATGTTGATCACACACAACTAATCTCGGGACTGGGAAACGCTCCCGGACTATCATCTGGGAATCCTCTTGAGGAGCTTGCAATAGCTGAGCAAAGGCCTGATATACAAAGACACAAGAGATTTAGGATATCATAACATCATCATTCAAGGTGACCATGGTAGAGAATATTGAGCTTACTAAACAG
>KE155580.1:20016-36806 GCA_000411075.1 Sisymbrium irio | reverse complement strand
TATGTTTAAATCTATATGTTTTTGTTTTACTGAATATATTTGTTTCCTAATTTAATAATTAATTTTTTTATTAATATGAACTTGTAGACTTCTCTGTCAGATTACTTGTTAGACTTCAATACGTTTCTACCCGTCAAATTATCTTCGTTGACTTCAAATTGTTAAAATCAATTCTTTCTTGCCTAATCAACCTTTGTTAATATAAATTAACTAATTTCTGTTAAATTTCTTTTTATATGGATGCTGATCATCTATTTGATTCTATTTTACCAAAGTTTTTTCTCTCAATTATTTTTCCTAATTTTTATAATTAATTTTTAATATATTACTACGTAGTAGAGTTTTTTGTAAATTTACGTATAAATTTCATTATGCGTCTACCTGTTACTTTATGGTCATAGACTTCCGAATGTTACGTCTGTCATTTCCGATTTCCTTTTATTATTTGTTCGTAAGGATTCAAATGTAATTTCACTACCCTTAGTGGTTAGTATTGCAATCCGATTAATATGGTGTATACACTTGAAATTTGGCCCAGTTAAATGGTCAAAAAAGTAATTTCCTCCTAATATTTTTAAATATATAAATCATATTTTTTGTATAGGGGTAACTATTCGGTTTTCAGTTTGGTTTCAATTCGATTCAGATAATCGTAAATTTTTAATTCAAGACTTAAATAGATATTTCATTTAAATTCAATTCGATTTCAGTTAAGTTATTTCAGTTCGGTTTCGATTTCGAGTAAAATATACAGCACGATCGTAACTTCTTTTTGGAATCAATGATTGAATCAATGCACTAACAAAGAGTAGAATACCACCCCGTATCTGCAAACAGACACTAATATGAAGATGATAGTTTTCTTACACCTTGACGACGTATATATATATATTGCCTATGTGAGCACATCACAAGTGGTTGTAATGGAGCACTCATAATCATTATATATACCTTACCTACTAACATATTTGGTGCCAACTTTGGGGCGACCAAGTTGGAGGAAGATCATTAGGTTCCTCTATTGCCTTTTTGAACTTTTATCATGGACACCATGTGCGCTTTGTTTTATTCCCTTCAATTATATTACTGCTCTTACAAAATATAAACAGAATTGACCAAATCTTTTTTCCATGGTATTTGTATATAATATACGTACCGTACATATATGTTAAGTTTAATCTTAACAATTTAAAGATGAAAAATTATAGAGGCAAACTACTAAATATGATATTGTTTTATCAAGATCTATTTAACTAGTCGAGGTGTCCTGCCACGAGACGCAGGAAAAAAAAGGATTGTTCCTCCCACATGAGATTGCGCCCACTGCCACAGGACCTGAGTTTCACCGACAGCTGCTCCCAATTAACTATGATGTATTAAGTAACAAAGAACAAAAATTAAAACCATTTTTAATAATAAAAAGAGGGAAAAATAGAACTATATTTTTTCAAAGGAAAAATCTTTAAAAATACCCAATTTTAATTACATTTGCCATAAAAATATACAAACTTTTAACGTTATTAATAAAATACCTCACATAATTTTGGCTACCAAATAAATACTCGAACATTCAAAATCGAGTAGTTTAAAGAATTATATAACGTTAATCTCTTAAACGGAAATAGTAAAACGTCGTTTGTTAGTTTAATTGAACGTTAATATTATCAATCGAAATGGTAAAATTACCCTTGTTTTCAAGTCGACTTCTCACCTTTCCCCCAAATCTAAAAGGAGCTAAACTATGAGCTCTAAATAAAAAAACAAAGAAGCTCAGGTTTCTTTTTTTTCGATTTCACCGTATTTTCATCTCCAGTTCTGAAAGGCTTTTCGAAATCTGAAAGTGAAGACTCCTGGGAAAGGCGACACTGAAAAGATGAGGTACTATAGATTGAATAAGATTTCAAGAATTGAATGTTGTTTGATATGAAAAGTTTTTTTGATCTTGGAGAGTATTTGGTTTGTTTGCGAATTGATTGCAATCGTAATTTGCAGTTATATAGACATTATGAAGGTCAATTTATATTATGGTGGTGTAATGTAATATGAAGAAAATAACTTCACATACGATGGAGGAACTGTCAAGAGGGGAATATTCCTCGATCCAGACTATATGACATGGTCTATGTTCGATACCTTTTGTGAAGACAATGCTATTACTGGGGTGGTTTAACATGCATGGTACAAGCTGACACACCAAGATATGAGTTCAGTAAAGACAATCTTTCAGCTTAGCTCGGATGTGGGAATATCTCAAATGTGTAATGAAGCTATCGTCAGGGGAGAAGTTGATATCTTAATTGAGAACAAAGCCGAAGATAATGGTGATGGTGATAAAGCAGATGAGAATGAAGAAACTGGGGCAGGAAGGAAAAGTGACACAATAAGAGAAGAAGGCGAGACAGCAAGAGAAGAAGGTTGTGAGACAGCAAGAGAAGAGCCTCGTGAGACAACAAGACAAAAAGGTTGTGAGACAGCAAGAGCAGAGGCTCATGAGACAGCAAGATAAGAAGGTTGTGAGACAGAAGGCGATGAAGGTGATGCAGTAATCGATGGAGCTGGGCGTGCTGAAAGAGAAGAATTGGAGGAAGAAGTTGTCGAGGAAGTTTCAGGAGCGGCAGATGCTCGGTTTGCTTCTTTTATGGAAGAATTTCATATTGAAGAAGCTGCTGGATTAGGTAATGCTCATAATAATGTAAGAGAGGCAGTAGATGAGGCTCCTAATGCTAATGAAATTGACGAGGATGAATTGGAGAGGCAGTGCAGGGACGCTGAACATCCTCCTCCAGCTGTTGACACAGATGATGAGTGGAAAGGCTTCAACAGGAGGGAAACTGAGATTTCGAGAACAAAATACAGTAATGAGAAGCCACCTTACTTATGGTTATTGCAGAAGTTCAAAAGTGGAGTGGAATTTAAAACAGCTCCGGAGATACGTTTTGAAAGATAAACTATGATGTGAAATTGTGTAGATGGGAGAAACACAAGTTGGCAGCAGTATGTACAAAGGAGGATTGCAAATGGAAGATATACTGCTCAGTGGAGAAGAGAATAGGGAAATGTATGGTGAAAACATATGTCGATGAATATAACCATATGAAGAGTAGTAAAGCGAAGATGTTAAAGCAGCGGACAGTTGCATTGTTATTTAAAAATGAAGCAAGAAGAAGGCCTGGCATCAAGTGGACTGATATCAAAGATGAGATTATGGTGAGATATAATCTTTCAGTATCTAAATGGATATGAGGAAAGCAAAAAGAATATCACTCGACATGGTTATAGTGGAATCCATTTCCTAAACCTAAATCCAACTGTCTTCAATTTACCAACAAACCAAGCCCATGACTCATTATCCTCCACTCTAACTATAACCCAAGCAATAGGATAAATCATGTTATCTGCATCACGGCCAACAGCTGCCAAAATCTCCCATTTTAGCTCCCATTTCATGAAAGCTCCATCAAGGCCAATAATAGGCCGACAACATATTTTCCAAGTGTTTCTAAGATTCTCAAAACTAATATATAGTTTGTCGAACACTTCCTTACCATCATGACGTGGAATAGTCATGATCTCCGTGCTCACATTCTTATTTGACCGCCTCAGCTCATCTTCATAATCCCACAGCTTCACAAATTGTGCCTGATAAATGCTATATCGGATCTCCTTCCAAATGCCGATCATACACATTGTGCTAGACACATATTGCCAATTGGAAAATTTTTTTACAGAATGTTCGAGTATGATGATTGTTTTTGGGCAGTGGCACACAGAGTTTCTTAAGATGATTATGGTTACAATATGGAAGCTCTGAAAGCGTTTGATCCAGTGGCACATGACGACTTGCTTAGAACAGAACCACATACTTGGTGTAGAGCTTTTTTCAGTCCACTTGCAAGGTGTGAAGATGTTTGCAACAATCTATCCGAGAGTTTCAACAGAACAATCAAAGAAGCCCGTAAGTTGTCTCTCATTAACATGCTAGAGGAGATGATCAGGAGGCTTGCCATGAAGTGTATATCTCGGAGGCTTGAGAAAACAAGCAGGTGTCAGAGAAAATTCCCACCACATATAATGGAGATTTTTGAGGAAAATCGAACACAAAGTGAGGCGTGCAGTATAATAAAAAAAAGTGAAAACTTATACGAGGTTGTTGGGCAAGATGGTAGCTACGAGGTTTGTCTTCCAAATAAGCATTGTGCTTGTAATCAGTGGGATCTCACAGGAATACCTTGTTCTCATGCTATTTCTGTGATTAGTGAACTTAACCGTGATCCAGAAGAGTAAGTTTTACTACACTTTCATTTTGTTTCTTTGTTATATCCAAGGTAAGTTTTAAATTTCTCACTGTATATGATGGAGCTACGTTGATGAATGTTACTTGACATCTAAGTGGCAAGACACTGATAGAGACAACATTAATCCCGTGAATGGTGAGAGATTGTGGATAAAGACAAGAAATGATCCAGTTGAAGTACCTGAGAAAAAGAGAATGCCAGTGAAAGAATATGAGATTAAGAAATATTAAGCAGTGGAATTGTGAGATTAATGAGAATGAGAAGACTTTAAGCTTGAGAATGAGAGAGAGACTTAAGAGAACAAAAAGAATGAAAAAGATTTCATTACTTGAATTATGATTTACAAGAGCAACAGCTATATACAGCCTAAGGCATAATGAATATGTTATACAGGATTCTATGACTATGCCAAAAAGAGAAAAAACAAAAGGTAAAGGTGGGAGTGAGCTGTCATAGTACATGCCAACCTTATTCCTTTGATGAACCTGGACACCACATTTTACAACGGCTATAATGGAGAAAGAGAACGATCAAGTGTGCGCCCTTCTGAGGTTAATTAAGCTAGATGGAGAAGATGCCTTGAGACGCAAGTAATAGTGACCTATAAGGTCATGTACGGACAGATGACTTAGAGAGCTTGCTCTTCACGGAAGAGAGAATCAGTCTCCTCATCATACCTTGATTAACAGCCAGGACGTCCTAAAAAATTTGATAGTATCTAAGAGCCACATAAGTAACAATCCATTCCAACAAAATCCACAAGGGAAGGAAGAACAATGATATATAGCAACTGTAAGCAAACCAGTCATAACATTGGAACTTGCACTCGACCTCATGTAGAAGCACAACCTAAAGGGAAAAGGGGAAGGCCTAAGAAGAATACAGTTTCTCCAAATACGGTATGTGTACAACTGTAGCTATGTGTATATTTTTGTTATGGTTACTTAAATTAAGACACTGCAAATTTATTGTGTACCAAAAAGGAGGAGGAGGAATGTTCAAAGCCAATCCACACCAGCTCATGCAAGTTCTTCACAACCTTCAGTTGATTCGCAGCCTTCAAGTGCTCCACCTGCTTTAACTTTTCGTGGTCGTGGCCGTGGACGTGGCAGTGCTCGTACCCGTGAACTTCCCATTCCTAGAGGTTACAGATGTTACATTTCTCCTTACACTGGTCGAGTTTTTGAAGTATGGGGCTCTAGAGCTACAAATATGGACATACCTCCTCCTAAATCACCTCAACAACCTTAGTTTCTTTCTTCATGTATTGAAGATGGCCGTTTTATGTATTCAGGATGCTATTTTTATGTACTTAGGATGCTCTTTCTTTGTATTCAGGATGCTTTTTTTTGGTTTTTTAAGTGACTTGTAATTCTGGTAATTGCAATTTATAACAATTTTAGTCATCTTCATCTTATGCATTTTGTTCTCACTTTGGTAGTTGCTTGTATCATAAATGAACCTGTAAAGCCAAACATAACTCGTTCTTCATTAACACTGATCAACAGTGAGTACACGGAAACAAAGACACACTAACAACGACCTTAAACCAACACTAAAGTGAGAACACCAAGATAATGACCTAAGAACAATGAACCGAGACAACAACAACTCAAGACAAGAACAAAGAACTAAAATGAGACCAATAGAACAACACTATTCCTTCAACATTTTCACGATCGTTGCTGTGATAACAATGAATCCTCCCCACGAAACAATAATAAACTGATGCATTGATTTTCCCCTTTCCTTTGCTCCCAAAGCGTCAATTTCAAGCTTCACCTTCTCTTCTGATATTTTCTTCCACAAATCCGAATTGACCAAGCTGTAATCATCACTTTCTCCTCTCGTCATTCCTTGTTTCCCAGTTCGAAGAGCTTCTTTGAGATCCTTGATTTCTTGCTTCTGCCGACGAATATGATCTCTTGCCTCTAATAAATCTCACCTTCTGCCATCCATGTAGTTTATCTTTATCAGCCCAAACAAAGAATCCATGTACATCATATTTATAAAACCTTCGTTTTGGGTTTTCATCTGTCCATGACTTTGACACAACTGCTACCCTGTTGCAGTGGCATAAAGGACCATATATCTGGTTGTAGCTCTGATTGAACGAGTTCGCATCGGAGTATGAACTTTGAATTCGATCCATTTCGATGGCTGTGAGAGAAGAAATCGTTATTTTTTTTATTTAGGGTTCTTTAGTTTTTTTCCTTTTTGATTAGGGATATTGGAGTTTAATCAATGAGGATAAGAAAAAAGGTAAATATTATCATTTCGAGAGTTTATTAATCACATCTAATAGCAAACAAACAATGTTATACTATTTCTGTTTAAGAGAATTAACATCGTCTAATTTTCAGTGTTAAAATACTCGATTTTGAATGTTCGAGTATTTAGTCAAATATATTATTGGTAACACTAAAAAATTTATGTATTTTTATGGCAAGTATAATTAAAATTGGGTATTTTTAAGAGTTTTTCCATTTTTTAAATGAAAAGTCACATAATTTGAGTACGTACTTTTAGTTTGCTGACTGTCACGTGCCTACTGACCATAAAATATACTACTGTACAATAGTCTGAAAAGAGAACAGATTCTGCTCGTCCCGATCTTAACTTGTTTCTACAATATTACAGGAATTACTTTAATTACTGTCACTACGAAAAAGTGAAACGATTCATATATTTTTTAGTGTTTTGTTTTCTTTTATTTCGGACGTTTGATGCGGGGAGGTTTATCAAGTGTTACCACCAATTTTGTCAAAATATTGCAGCAAATGGAAATCTAACTGTTTGGTAATTATTACGCTATTGACTAACTAAATCTTTGTGTTTTGTTTTGGGGAATATTTACTTAATTATGTTGGCTCTGTTTTTGTTATTGGGTAATTGTAAATATCAGTTTTAAATTTAATACTTTCCCCGTATTATAATAAATGTTGTTTTAGAGTTAAAATTTTCGTTATAAAATAAGTGTTATTTTATAATTTTAATGTAAAATTTATAAATATGATTTTCTTATTTATTTTTCTATTAGTTCAAATATTGTTAAGTGTATAGGTAGTTATATTTTTATTTTACAAATTACAAAATTATATGTTTTATTAATCTGTGTGAATAAACATAAAACGACACTTAAAGAAATACAGAGAGGTTACAAAATATAATTGACCACACAAAAAAATATCTAACTGTTTGGTATATATTACGTTATTGACAAAAGAAAACTAAATATTTCCTGTAAACGCCGGTCAAATTTTCGGAACGAGAGAATAAGAAATCTCAAAAGTGCCTGTCGATTTTGTAATGGCAGATGTTGCTCCAACCGTAATCAAGTAGTTAGCGCACTCAAATCCTAAAAAATTTCTCCACCTTTGAAAATTTTGGCGCTACGTAATTATTAGGCTTAACAACATGTTTCCATTCAGACCAAAAAAATAAAAACAAAAAACTAGTTTATATCATGGTCTAAGACAAATTTAAAAAAATCAAATCATAAAGCAATAGGTCTCTCCCCTCAGTTAAAATTACAAAATTCTGTTATAAAATCAAATGAATTTAATTAAATTAAAGTATCAAAAAAATATATCAAAAGTTAGACATTTTTTTTACTTTCCTGAAATTGATGACTGATTGGAGAGTATAATTTTTGGATTTTTTTCTTTCAATTATACATTAAATACATGGTGATCGATATGGTATAACTATCGATCACCTGTTTGGTTAATTTTCTCAGAGATTTTGGTTTTTCTTTTACAAATTAATTATATGTTCAAGTTGATCATGTGATCAATTACCTTGCTGATTGATTGCTTCTATTTTCACTTATTAATCGGGTCGATCAGCTTCTATAAAGTATATTTTCATATTTTTATATAAAATATTCAAATTATTTTTTTTTAAATAAAAAATTTAACACAAAAAATTTGAAAAGAGTTATTAATAGATTGGATTTCTTCAATGCATTTTTAGCCATTTAACTCGACTTTATTTGTCATTTAAAGTTTTGAATGTGAGATTTCTAAATTTATATTTTAATAATGCTTTATCTGTTGAGAAAAAAATGTGAAATTCAAGAAAATTATATTCTCTCCTTACACCTATATACATTATGTGTGATTTTTAGGTTACTTCTCCCTTTCTCCCTAAGACTTTTGCATCACAGATATATATACTTTTTTTTTTGTTAGCTTAATCATCTGTTGATAAGTGATACATCTCATTTTCGAACTCTATATATCCTAAGTCTCGTATCCTAATATAAACCACAAGTAACACACATACACATCACACAATAAAAAGAATGTAGAAGAGGGATGAGTAATTAAATTACCACACAAATAACCAACTAATGAATTAAACATGAGATAGTTTTAATAATTAACTAGATAGGGGCACACTACCGGCATAGACCGACATAGTTACAACTTGCAAATACTTCACAAAATTCATATTTCTAGCTAGTGGCAGTTCTCATACCACAGCTGCTGCAGTAAGTAACTCACACATACAAAAACTGGTTAATTAAACTTTCCTTTGAATAGTCTCGGCTCAGCTAACGACAAAGTTACAACAAAGAAAAGACTGATCAGGTCCATACATATATACATAATCTTATAAACTACATTTTACCAATTATTTATTTATTTTACTAACTCCTATTTAATTTTACTTGTTATATTATTAACACATACAATATATTTGAAAACAGCCTCATGGTAATATACTTTATCATGCATTCATGATTTTCATGTAATCTTAAACAATTTACCACTCACATTCATATGCTGTCTTTCACCATCATCATCTAACCCTTTGACTTAATATATTAACTGAATGATAAACTAGTCTAGGTAATAGAAAACCCCATAACACTTTCGAACTTTAGCCTTGATGATGAAGACAAAACATCATATTTCTCTTTCATTTTTCTTTAGACTGTTGTCTCTACTTCAACAGTGCGGTTTCCTATATGCCGGAGCTCATAGCTCAATTTCCTTCTAGCTGGATCTGTATCCATGAATCTAGGATGCTCCAGATAAATTCAGCTCGACCAGGGATCTTTTCATAACCAAACGTTACGATTCGTTACATATTACATACACTATTTTATTCTTTTGTCAAACAGGTTCAGAAATACATGAATAAATAACACATCGACCATTATATGCTTTGTCAAACAGGTTCAGAAAGACATGAATAAATAACACATTGACCATTAACTTCTTAATCCCAATGCCACTGTTGACAAAGAAGTCAAATGCCTGACTTCTTTCAGAAAATCGCTCCTCCACCAGAGTTTATTTGCACTTCCAAACGATTTATTGAAGTACAAAACCATGGTTTTCCGGGAGTCCCATTCATAGGCTAACTTTCATGGTGATTTGTGGATCGATTATTAGTCATTTTGATATGCCGACTGACCCTATAAAATTTCCACAATGACATATATGCAAACACAACTCAGTCATGATATATTTCCTTGTCCAAAGTAGCCTACAAGGACACTGTTTTATTTCAATTTTGGTCCAAAAGCAAATTACATAGGGGCTGAGTTTTACCTTTTACGGTGGTAAAGTTGGCTCATACGACTTTCCTGACACGTCCTCTACACTTTATGCTCACTGCCATAACTTAGTTAGATCTCTCACTACCGATGTTTTTCCATTAGCGGAGTTGATGATCCCACCTCCTTCGTTAGTCATGACGTTTATGCCCTCCATCTCTGCCTTCTGGTCAGGCGCCTTCTCATTTCTCCCTTTTAAGTCCCTGCTTCCATTCGGCCATTCTTCTTTTCTCCTACGCAATCTCGTCTTATTTATATTCATGTTTCTTTATTCGTTCTCTTGTCCTTCATGTGCATCTTCCTTTTTCTCCTGTTTATTTTCTCCTTTTTATATATTTTCTTCTTTTTAGTTTATCATATTTTCCTAAGCGGCTGGCCCCAAAACTACTCATACCAAATTAAAAACCTTAACTCATGGCCAGATCAATAACACATTCAATCCGAAAAGAGTTCAACATATTTTTCAAAAAGTTATTCATTCAAGACAATATGAATCTTGGGGAAAAACTAACAATCCTTGAAAAATTTAATGAGGATCCAATTAAAGATGTATATTTGTGGTGAATCAATGTGTTCAAATGCAATACGAATATGTATGAGTATAAAATAAAAAGACACATAAAACTTTTATCGAGGTTTGGTTTCCGTACATCCCAGAGACCTAGTCCAGAATCAAATCCACTAGAATAAGAGTACAATAACAATTGTATATGCTACCCAACACTACAGTGCCTACAATTCTTTTCTAGATGGATAATGTATGGATATAGATATCGAACCTGCATGCTTGACTACCATCCAGCAGCACCATATCAATGTCTTCTCAACGGCTGCAATCTTCACACAACACCAACAGATCTACGAATATTTATGGTGGGACGACACACACACCTTGTGTGAATCTCTCGAGAATAGACTACACATGTCACCTATTCATGAGATAGCCTTTTGGTATTTACATCAATCACTAAATATTCTAATCCTAATGGGGGTGGAGCTGATCGGGCGCATAAAGATACAACAGATGATATAGAATACAATACCTGGGATGATAAATATGACTAAAAATATTGGCCTGATTACATGAGCAACGATAGAGAAGGAGATTTGCGATACGATAGTTGTGGAGTTCAACCGGAAAAAGGTGATGACACTGTTACTGGTGGTATAAATATAGTATCCGATCTCTTATTTCCCACACCTTCTAAAAAAGATAAAAAGACCCTGGTTGAGAGTGCTGAAGAGGATGATGTGTTCCAAACCTGTCCTCCTCTCGAAGTTGGTAGGCGTGATCAGGGTAGGAAAGGTTTGAGAGCTGGGATAAAGATTGTAGATATGTATGGATTTTTGGATGTGGAATCTATGTTCAATGATAGTAACTTCCAAATTAAGAACATCGATTTGAGTGACGAATACGATGATATGTACATTGGAAGACTATTCAGGAGCAAGGAACATTTTAAATTAATTTTGGCTGTCCACGCCCTAAAGAAGATGTTCAGGTTCAGATTTCATAGGCTTGGTAAGTCGTATACTGTTGCAACTTGCTACACAAGGCGTCGTTGTGACTGGAAGATATTTGCTCATACTGTTGGGTAATCAGAATTGTATGAGATTCGAAAGGCCAATCTAAAACATACATGTGATACGGAAACCAGAGGGCAGTTCAGCACGTAACTTCGAAAATCGTTGATTCTCTCTTAAGTTCAAAGTTAGAGAATGCAATATGTGGTCCACGGGGAAAGAATTTACCTGAAATAATGCTAACCGAGCATATGATATCCTTGACGTACAATAAATGTTGGAAAGCCAAAGAGGTTGCTATTGCATCCGCCCATGGGACAGATGAGAGCTCATTTAAGTTGTTGCCTATGTATTTCCATGTTCTTAAGCACGCTATTCCAGGAATCATTTGTCATTTAGCAACCGAGGTGGATGAGAAAGGATGCAATAAGTTCAAATTCACATTTATGTATTTAAAAGCTTGTATTGATGGATGGAGTCAATTGAGGAAGGTCGTTGTCATTGATGGGACTCACTTGTTTGGGAAGTACAAAGGTTGTTTGCTGACCGCTAGTGGGCAAGATGCTAACATCCAGATATTTCCTATTGTCTTTGCCATAGTAGACACTGAGAATGAGGAGTCTTAGGGATGGTTTTTTCAGAAGGTATTAGACATCATAGAAGACACAGAGGACCTGACTATCAGTTTTAGATAGTTATCCCTCTATCTACACAGCAAAGGAAGCATTGTATCCACGTGCACACCATGGAGCTTGTCTTGTACACATCCAGAGAAATGCACATGGAAAATTTAAGAAGAAAGGATAGAGGAAGTTTGTGGGTCTTGCAGGGGAAGCCTACCAAATTTTCCATTTCCAAAAATTTATGACAGGATAAAGCGGGTGGATATGAAATGTTGGGAATACTTGGAAGGGATTGATCGGAAGCACTGGACATGATCTCACTTCACTGGTAATCAATATAATTTAATGTCCAGTAATATTGCAGAGTCATTGAACCATGCCCTACTACCTGCGCGTGATAGCCCGATTGTGGCACTCTTTGAATTTATCCGGTGGATGCAAAGTAGATGGTTTGAGAGTAGGAGAGAAAAAATCCGAAAAATGGGCGATGAAATTCTTCCAATGGATGTTGATATGGCATTAGGCGAATAGTTGGCATTAGCCATCGGATTAGAAGTGTTGCCATCCGGCCCATGGGTTTTCGAAATAAAAAATGTCGTAGGAGGTGGAAAGCACTATGTTTCCTTAGAAAATAAAACATGTACATGTATGGAATTTCAAAAATTAAAGTTACCATGCATACACACAATTTCCACATCTTACACTCGAGGGTGTCTTACAAATGTCTTGTTCACCCACTCCATCTAAAGGCTACATGGGCGAAGACGGTAGAAGGCAAAATACTGCCAGTACCAGATCCGGAGGACATCTACGTGCCAGAAAATGTGAAAGACGCAGTCATTCTCCCACCTAAGACGAGGAGGCCCCCGGAGCGACCCCCGAATAAAAGGAAGGCATCCGCTGGCGAGTTCCCTGAAAATCAGGACTAAATATTGTTAATTACATATCAATTGACTGATGCAAATATTAAATATCTCCAATTTACTTATTTAACCACAGCTCCCAACGAAGAAGTTGAAACAAAATTGTTCAAGATGTTGCGTCCCAGGCCACAATCGTAGCACATGCACCCGGCCTTTGACATGATATATTGGGAGCATCATGTGGTATGTAGGTAACTGAGCGCATGAAACCGTTTTGTTATTTTGTTGATCATGTTTTATGCTCAGTTATAGCAATATGTAATGAAACGAATAAGGGTATTTTATATGTTTTTCTGTACTGGGAATACGTTGTAAGAATGTCTAATTACGTACGCCATAATTGTGTGTACACGTTGATTTCCTGACTGTGTGTACACTTTTATTCTCGGACTGTCAGTACACCGTATATGTACGCCATAGAATGTCTGTACAATGTGATTCCTAAATTTTCTATACACCCTATATGTCCAATCCCCATACTGTACACCGTATATGTATGGCATAGTGTCTGTGTGTACACAATTATTTTGGACTGGGTGTACACCGTTTCTGAACCCCATACTATTTGTGTGTACACTATTATCTTTGACTGTGTGTATATGGGATTATAAAAAAGTCTGGTTTGAATAAAAAAAAATCTGAAATTAAGAAACAATTCTAAACTGCGGTGTTTATTTATCTAATCATATAAAATAAATTTATGTAATAATCAAATACAGTATATTACATATAGTTTATATCAGCATAAATGAAAGTAATGATGATGGTAATTCCTTGGGAAGGGGAATCACTCTTTACAATATATATGTGTACACCTATGAAAGTATGCAGGGAAACTAGACAGTAAAAAGTTTGTTTTTTTAATAGAAATGCAAATATACTGTAATGATGGTTTCAATGATATATAAATATATATTTATATATAAATAATTACCTGCTTTGGTAGGTTAAATAATGATAACACAATATAAATAAAAGTAATGATAAAAATGATGAAGTTATATTAATGATTTGACAGACAGGAAGACGAGTTAATGTAAATTGATTCACAATATAATTTGAACAGAAGAATTATAGTTGAACCGGTGTGATGGTTCACATCGGTAACCGCTATGACGGTTGATTATCACCTTCACTTCATGAACATAACCTTTCCCACGCCTATTTCTCCCACAAACTTGCCTCACAAAATTTCCCACAAAGTAATCTCAAGAATTTCTCACTCATTGCCCAACCATGTTTAATGCACTTTCTGATTTGCGTCCATGCATAACCGGATGGAACATCCGAGTGAATGTTCAGTGTGTCTTCCATCTTAACAACAACAGACTTGGTGTTATTGTCACCGACCATGAGGTATTTATTGTGGAAACCGGAATTCACCTAAATGTAAATACTTAAAGTTAATATGAGGAACCAAAAACTTGGAATGAGAACAATAATATAAACCGTAAAATAAACGAAAACTAGAGCAAAAAGAAGAGGAATTTTAATGCTTAGCCTTAAATCCTATTGATTGCTCGAAAGAAGATGGTTATATAGAAATTGATCTCCTTAAATACAAGACATCCTAAGTCCTAAAACTAATAAACTTTCAATGTGGGAACTTGATGTTTTCCTATTCCTTGCCGACTTTCTTTTCTTCTTTCGAGAAGATTTCTTGAAATTCTTGCTAAGTCAGTGAATATTTGAGGCGGCTGCTTCTAATCGGCTCGGTCAAAATTGTATATTTTTCCTTTTGAAATTAAGGTTTCTTTGGTTTGATGTTGTGCCTTTTCGATAGATAAAAACGTTACAATGTTTCGCGAAAACAATGTGAAGTTCCGTAAAACATCGGGAAGTTTACAAAAACATCGATAAATTCCCGAAAAGATCGACAAAAGGAAAAGGCATACATTCTCGTCCAGCTCGGCACCATGATTGACTTGATTGTCCGGCTCGGTTTTTGGGACGATTTGCGATAACGCGTGCTCGTCAGCTCGGCACAAAAGGAAGAAGGATAAGGGGCCGAGCTGTTCAGCTCAGTATGAAGGGAGAGTCGAATGAGGCCGAGCTGATCAAACCCCTCACCAGCTAGGTATTTCGAAGTAGGAGAAGTGGATCGGTTCGGCTCGGTGCCAAGGAGAGAGGACTGCGGGGCCGAGCTTCTCAACTTCTACTCTCCTCCTGGTCGTCAGCTCGACATAAAATGGAGAGAGGAAGGAGGCCGAGCTGATCAGATTCGGCATTTAGGATCACGTAACTCGCTGGCTCGGCACAGAAGAGGAAGAGACGAGGCCGAGCCAACTGAATCTCCCACCAGCTCGACCTTTTGGAGTTGGGTGAAGGGAGGCCGAGCTGGTCACACTCACTCATGTCCGTCAGCTCGGTTTTAAGGGAGAGAGGAGGAAAAAACCAAGCTGGTCATTCTGTTGAATGTCGTTTTGCTGAAAAGTTTGGTTTTATCGCAGTTTATCGGAAGATCGTAAGAAAAAGGGAGCTTTTATAAACCTTTTGCAAAGTTTTAGTCAAACCATTTTCCGAATATCGTTCTTTTTCAAAAATATTCAATATGGAAACTTTTTCGATATCGAAACATTTTAGCCGTTAATTCCGAAAATGTGGATTTTGACCCCAACATTTAGCCCTTCAGCTCGTTAATTTTAGGTATAAAATTGTCGAGGTAGTCCGGAAATATGATAATGGGATTAAGGAGCTTAGATGTTTCGGTCCCCAACTTTCGTGAATTATTGGCATGCGATCTTCTGTACCGGGATTTCGAGCTGACTTCCGAGGAGGTAGATGGTTTATCCGGGCCGAGTGACGTCTTTATCATTAATGGACTCAAACCGGTAAGAAGGCGGATTATACATAGACAAGGAATCTTGATGAAGGTTCTTGGCCGAGCTCGCCAAAACGTTTTTTTTTGTTTTTGAGGACTGTTACGCTTTGAGGTGTCTTGCAAATACTAGAGATGATTGGCCGAAGATACGCTTATGATGTTGCCTCGTTAAAAACTTTTTATTACGAATAACCGATGGGAAAAACGTAAAAGAGGAAAAGAGTGCAATGCGTATAAAAGGATTCACTTGGAAAACTGTTTAGATTAAGTTTTCGCAGAAAATTTTCCGAAATAATTTTCACGTTAAGTTTTTCGGAAAGTTTTAGAAAATGTTTTCTCGAAAAACTGTTCAAGTTAAGATTTCGAAGAAATTTTTCCAAAATCCTGTTTACGCTAAGTTTTTCGGAAAGTTTTAGAAAATGTTTTCCGAAAAACTTTTCAAGTTAACTTTTTCGTAGAGAATTTTTCAAAATACTGTTCACGCTAAGTCTTTTGTAAAATTTTGGAAAATGTTTTCCGAAAAACTGTTCAAGTTAAGTTTTTCGTATAATGTTTTCTGAAATACGGTTCACACTAAGTCTTTCGGAAAGTTTTAGAAAATGTTTTCTCGAAAAATTGTTCAAGTTAAGTTTTTTGTAAAAAATTTTCTGAAATACTGTTCACGCTAAGTCTTTCCAAAATTTTTTAGAAAATGTCTTCCCGAAAAACAGTTCAAGTTAAGTTTTTCGTAGTAAGTTTTTCGAAATACTGTTCACACTAAGTGTTTCGAAAATTTTTAGAAAATGCTTTCCTGAAAAATTGTTCAAGTTAAGTTTTTCGTAGAAAATTTCGAGATGGAAAGTGAAATGGAAGATTTCAGCCGAGCTGATGATCATGTCGAGATGATGGTCTGCTTTTCAGGCCGAGCTGGCCATCTTATGCCAAGTTGGGCATGCTTGGACGCCGAGCTGACGGTTCCCTGATGAGGCCGAAACTGATCAACTCGCACGAACAGCCGAGAGAGAGAGAGAGAGAGAGAGAGCGAGAGAGAGAGCG
>KE155578.1:17390-27933 GCA_000411075.1 Sisymbrium irio | reverse complement strand
ATCCCCTAATAAATACTTGATTGTTGAGGACAAACGCCAAGGAAAAAAAATAGCAAAGTCTCCTGCGGTTGATCATGCTAGCTCTTCAAGTCGTGTCTTNCCCCCCCCCAAAAAAAAATCTTAGTATGGCTGTTGACTCTTTCTGCTGGAATGTTAGAGGTATAATGATAAGTTGAAGCGTAGTAATCTCCGGAAATGGCTATGGCAGTACAAGCCGTATTTTTGGATTATTATAGAGACTCGAGTGAAAGAATACAAGTCTCATCGGCATATTAGTTCTCTTTTTCCTGGATGGAATTTTTTAACCAATTATGATTTTGCAGAGCTCGGCAAGATTTAGATTGTTTCGGATACCTCAGTGACGTTGACAATCCACTCAAAGTCTTCTCATATGATCGGTTGCTTAGTCTCTCTTCCTCAGTCCAACTCAGAGGTCTTTATCTCTTTTGTTTATGCTTTGAACTGTAAATAAGCTAGAAGGCAGCTGTCGGAGGAGCTGAACCATCTTTCCAGCGACGCAATTGTCTTTGATAAATCGTGGGCAGTTTTAGGAGACTTCAACCAAATCTTTAACCCTAAGGAGAAATCTAATGGAGGGACAAGAATCTCAACAGGAATATCAGATTTTTGAGTATTTACTGGATACACGGGCTTCTTTGACCTTTCTATTCATGGCAGTGCTTTCACTTGGTGGAATAACCAGGACGCCTCGCCCATTGCTACGAAGCTAGACAAAGTTTTGATCTATTATCAGTGGACGCTAAGATTTCCTTCTTCCTTTGCCCTGTTTGGTGAACCTGATTTTTCAGATCATAGTCCCGGCTACATTGTCTTTGGGGATTGAGCACATGGGAGGAAACATTTATGTTGTCCCATTTCCTCCTTGATCACCCAGAATTTCTCCCAAGAGCGGCACTAAAATGGGGGGATATTCGTTGTAATGGCTCTGCAATGTTTCTTTTCTCTCGTAAATTTAAGATGTTGAAGGAGGAGATAAAGGATCAGAATAGAGAACACTACTCAGGTTTGGAAAATAGAGTCAAAGAAGCCCATGCCAATCTACTTTCTTCTCAGCGGCAGCTTCTCGCAAACCCAACCACTGCTCTAGCTGTTCTTGTGAAAAATGCACATAGACGCTGGATGACCTTGGCTCTTTCCTTTATTAGAGATCGAGAGTTAAATTGTTGGAATGTGGGGATAGGAATACAGCAATTTTCAGAGAATGGTTATTTCTCATAATTTCCACAATAAAATCTACTATATTATCGACAGGGAAGGCCCTACACTGACCGATTTGGTGGATGTTAAAGCTCATTGTGTCAGCTATTTCCAAAATCTTTTTGGTGCTCCTATCTGTCCTCTTTCGCAGAACTCTCTGGATAGTATCTCTACTCTCCCACGTTCAGATGCAATGATGCCATTAAAGCTCTTTTACAAGCTCTGGTAACAGCTGTGGATGTCAAGCGTGAAGTCTTTGATCTACCTTTAAATAAAACCCCAGGACCCGATGGATTTATGGGTGAATTCTACAGGAAAATTTTGGATATAATGGGCTCTGATTTAACAAAGGCTGTCCTTGAGTTCTTCAGGTCTGTTAAACAGTAGAATTGCACTGATGTTGCTCTTATTCCAAAGAAAATTGGAGCAGCTACACTTGGTGACTTTCATCCAATCTCTTTCTGCAATGTGGTGTAAAAGATCATTTCGAAGATCCTGGCTCGCCGTCTGCAAAAGGTAACCCCTTCAATGGTCTCTAACCCCCAATATGCTTTTGTTAAAGGAAGACTTCTTGTGGAAAATGTTCTTCTGACTACGAAAATGGTTCAAGGCTCAAACCGTTCGACCATCTCGAAAAGAGGACTTCGAAAGGTGGATTTAAGGAAGGCATTTGATTCTGTTAATTGGGAGTTCATCCTTCAAATTATATGGACAGCAGATTTTCCTCCGATCTTTGTTAATTGGATTTCTGAGTGTCTGACAACTTCTTCCTTCCCTATCAATGTCAATATTGAGTTAACTTCTTGATGACGGCTTTCTCTCTCCCTAAAGGATGCCTTAAATATATTGAGAAGCTTTACAACAGATTTCTATGGACTGGTGACTTATAAAAGTCTCTTGAAATGGAGTTTGTCTTCCTAAGTCAGAAGGTGGTCTGGGTCTGAGGAATTTTGTGCTGTGGAATTAGGCTGTGAATCTCAAGCTCGTGTGGTTGCTCTTTTCCTCCACATCATCTCTCTGAGTTGCTTGGATGAAAGAGCATAGACTGAAACGGCAACACTTTTGGTCAGTGGAAGGAAAGAACTCGGACTCTTGGATGGAAACATCTATTGTCTCTCAGACCACTAGCTCGGTCTCTTTTAGCACGCGAAGTGGTTGATGGTAGGCGTATTAGCTTCTGATTTGACAATTGAAATCCAGATGGACCACTGATTGACTTTGTGGGTCCAAATGGCCCTTGTTTGATGGGAATTCCAGCTCTCTCAACCATTGCAGATAATATAGCATCTCAGGACTTGCAGCGTATTTCTACTTCAAGGAACCCATCCATTCAGGCTGTGAGAACAACTCTGAGACTGATGTCCTCTTCTGATCTCGGTAATGAATATTTTTTTTCTTTGGGGCCCTCCTCACCAGAGGAATCCGGTTTTCTCTACTAAGATCTTGTGGGAGTTCATGCGTCCGAGAGCAGACCTTAAGCATTGGTATAAGGAGGTTTGGTTCAAAAACAACATCCCGAAGCATGCCTTCAATTTCTGGGTTGCAAATCTAGACAGACTGCGGGTAAATGCTAGGCTGGCTCAATGGGATACAACTCTAAATCCTACCTGCACATTCTGCTCCTCTCATCTAGAATCAAGAGATCATCTTCTCATTGATTGCAGCTTCTCCAGAGAAGTCTGGAATCTGGTTCTTAGGTGCCTTGGAACTAACTGCAACCATTTCCAAATGTGGTCGTGCCTAATTCACTGGATGCTTAACTCCAACCAATCTGGTTCTCCAAGAATCCTTGCCAAATTGACTGCCCAGACTACTATATATCTGCTTTGGAGGGAAAGGAACAAGAGAACACACAATCACCCTCCCCAATCTCCATCCACCATTTTCTCTATGATCCACTTCGAGAAACTCTTCTGGCTCTTTACTTTAGAAAAGGATGCTCCATGCTCCTCTCCTCTTGGTTTGCCAATAGCAATGAATTTCTAATTTGATTAGGTTGTCTAATTAGCTTCTCGATGGTTTTTATTTTTTTGACCATAGAAGCGGTTGGCTAACTTAGCTCTTGTAGTCAAATTTTCTTTTGGTATATAATTTACATTTTATCCCAAAAAAAGGCCCCAAGGCTCATGGTTTTTTTTCCTTTCTTCGGGACTAAAGATATATTTAAAAAAAAATTGGGCTGTTAAAAATTTAAAATATCAAAAAAAATTCTTTAACCCAGGGGCTCCAAGAAAATTTGAGCCGCCCCTACAGCTCTGTTAGCTCTTCACCCAGGGGCCCAAGATTCATAATATGATACTCCTTGGTCTCCTTCTTTCTAATCACCACCTCAATAACTTCTCGAGTCATTCTAATGATTACCCATGTACCCTTGTCATCTCTACTAACCCAAAATCGCTTCAGATAGATCCAGTAGTCTTCATTCACTAGCAAGAAGCTCATTAGGTATCAAAATATGTAGTCCTCCACTCCAAATTGAACTTCTCAGCTTTTTTCTCTTATTTTTTTTTTAACAGATCCTCACATAATCGTCTTTTAACTGCTCCAAGTAAATTCCATTTTTCTCAATTTTTCTTAATATTTTTTAATAACCTCATCACTCTTGTGCGATGTTTGCTTAGTTCTCTTCATCACATATCAGCGAAAATTGTTGATTTCTTTCTCCTAACAATATCCATAAACACAATGTGTGTAACTTTGTTATTTTCTTAAGTCCAAGACAGTTTAACTTCGAGCAACTACCAAGCCCATAAGCACCTCTAGCATCGAGCACATGTATTTAATACCCAACAATTTTGCCATTTCAAGTTTGCGAATAATGAGATGATAAAATTTCCCACATCGTTTACAGATAGAAAGAATAACTCGTGAAGGATAGTATAAATATAGAAGTGGATAGAATGAGAAAATTACTTACCTGGAAAGAATCAACTCTTCATCAAGAAGAAGTGTGGCCTAGGCCAGTGCCCTCCATTGCACACTAAGAAGGGGTGCTTAGCGTAAGGTCTCCTTAAGTGGGAGAGCCTGCATCATTATTATTGTTAGAGGGGGTCTGTGTTCGCGCAGCTTCTAACATCAGTTGTAGTTTCTGAGTTTTGTTTTACTTTCAGTCATTGTGATTGTCTTGTGAAATTTGGTTCGGAAGAAAATTAATATGGAAATAGCAAAAAAGTTGATTATTGCTTTTTATTGGACAAACTAAATCCACTATCCCACGTAAAAAGTATATATGAAGTTTCTCGGCTTTGTTTAACTATAAAGAATTCGTTTCATTCATTGTATTTGGTTAATGCAATTATGAACTCTAGCATGTAGAACTACTTCACGCCAACTGATGGTGATGATAAATTAGCTTAGTATCATAGAGGATATGGTTCCCCTATTTGCTTATGTACCTTGTTGATCGTGGTAAGATACTAAGAATATTGTGAGGACATCATCAGGTTCTCAAAAAGGGAACGAGCCAACTGAATTTCCCCACCTGATTGATGATCTTTGTGATGCGAAGGATGTTTGCATTGGAAGCTGCTCATGAGCAAGTTCCTTTTATAAAGCCAAACAGTTTTTGGATCAAAAATTTCCCTTTGGACGAACGAAGCTTTATGATGCTAGATAAATTATTGAGAACTCAGGTTTGATCTATACTGTTCTGGATATTAGGGAATTTTTATATTCACAGATATTGGGAACTTGGAATATCGACTTGATACAAATATGGTCTATCAGAGGTTATACTAAAGTTTATTTTACTATTTTTATTTAGTGCAATTCTTATCTTTTTATTTATCTCTCTCATTTATTTGACAATCAAAACTACAATATACTAAACCTTTTATAGACTAATCTATACTAATAAAAGGAGTTATCTGAGGCTCCAGAGATAGTCCACATAATTATTTTAAGCTTTGGTTACTAATGGACACGTGACAACAATTTTTTTAACTAACCATTTTTTCCGTTTTTTTTTCTTTTCTTTTTTTGACAAAAAACGTGCTCGTCTCTTCATTTTCATTTGTTTCTATGTTTTCTTTGAACGTCTTTAAGAGGTTGCAAAAAGCCTCTCACAATCTCCTTTTTTGTCTTTAATCTGTAAAATCAACAGATCGATGGCTAAAAATATTATTCGTGATGCTTGAATGCCAATCATTATTCGAGAATCTAACCCCCTCTGTAGAGTGCAGGCTATGCGTTCGGTTACCGGAAGGGAGTAAAGTGCAGAGGATCATCCTCAAATCGGTATGGCTTCGGCTTCTCTGGTCGTTTTGTTATTCTCCGATTGATCAATCCGACAGGAAGAAGCCTTCTAAGCTGATTCAAGCTTTATTATGGATCTGATGGGATTTTTGAACAATTTAGGGTTGCAAATTTGTCCATTCTGTTAATTGGGTGTAAGTGATGAAGAAGAAAAAAAGAAAGCTTTTTTCCCTCACATTATGAGTTAGTCTCTTCCCTTCTCTGCAATATAATTTGTTTTATTTTGTTAAAAATGTAAATCAGTTCAGCAACATTATACCCATTGGATTTCTCTTCCTTTGCTTTCATTTACGCTTTTCAGGAGGATAAAAGAATGGTGATTTAGGTCTCTCTGCCTTTGCCGTCCATTTCTGAAGGAGTTTTGTTGAGCCAGCACAGTCAATATTTACAGAACGATGAAATTCGCGATGAAGAGTCTCATGGGCCCATCATTTTTAAATTAAGGTTCAGTTGTCCTCCGATACAGCTATTGTTCAGTCATCCTCCGATACAGTTATTTCAAATCACAACTTAACAATGAGTATTTCAGAGATCTTTTCTTTTGCTCTTTAATGTATCCAACGCAAGTGTATCAGTCAGAACTATGACAAGCACATGAAAACCAGAGTTTTACAAAAATCTAATTGCTAATGTGTTTAAAATGTTCATCTCTTTCTAGAACCACAAGAGATCTATGGGTAGATGGAGATTGTAGCCAATTTCAACTTCAGAGACCGGGTGCTGAAGTCACTATTACAGAGCAAGAGGAGCGATGATGAGGTCATTTTCCATATTTGAAACTATTCTTGCACTATTCGGTTCTTATAATATGAAAACAAAGAATTGAAGAGTGCATTTGAATTTCTTAAACATGTGTGGATAACTAAAATTTAAAATCGTTGACATAGTGAAGTGGTGACAGTGACTCTACGGAAACCTAAGGAACAGAAGAAAAACTAAAAGGAAAAAGACTAAAAGAATTCAATTGAATATGTAGATGAAGACATAAGATACAATTAAATATGTAGATGAAGACATATTCTACATAGGCCTTGTGTCTACATAATTAATTGTATCTTGGAAAGCATAGATGAGAAGTGCTAAATGATTTATTCTACATAGGCCTTGAAAGGGAATGACAGGTAGCTAGGCAGGTTGACTAATCTCTTTTGTCTTATTTCTTCTTTCTGTTTTTAACACAGCTGGTTATTTTAAAGATCCGTATATACGTATGTCGAATATACATCTCTAGCTAGGTAATCATGTATCTCCATCAAAGTCATATCTAGATTAGACTTATGTTCGTTAAAATGTTCTGTGTTGACATTATATGCACAAACAGATCCATTGATGTTATGAATCATTTGTGTTAACACTTGACACATGTAATTTTTGTGAGCAGCAGTTGAAGCAGAGACTGCCATGTAAATCCAAACTCTCCTCTTCATTAGAATTTGGTAGAAAATTCTTTCTAACAAAAGATAAACAGACTGAAATTTGTTCATTACTTTTAAATTTGATGCACCATTCAATAAGCTTTGCATTGTGTTGATTGTCTTATCATTACTCATGAAGGGAAATAAGCAAATTATATTATTAATCCTACTATTATCATATTCAGCTTTGTTTTCTACCATTTATCGAGTTCTCAACTTAAGGGAAAACAACAAAAAATGAGAATAGAGAATATGGTGAATATCATACGCAGACTAAGCTTTTGTTATCCATCTGTATTGTCTTCTTTGTGACAACAATGATGGATTCACTTCTCTCTCTTTAATCAAATCATCTCCCACTTCCATCTTGATATGAAAGCAGTCAATTGAAATGAACCCAGCTAGAAGCCTTAGATTCCGTCATACCAATGAAAATTCTGAATTGTTGCAACTAAAAAAAATACAACAGGAACAGTTGTTTTATAAATTCTTTTAAAATAATAATAATAACAGAACCAAATTTCTATCCGGCTGAGTAAAGAATTGTTTCTCTTTTCTTTTCTAACTAGGTTTAGCTCTATTTTTATATTCTAAACAGATAACCTGGCTTTTCAAGCGCTTACATTTTTTAACTTCGCAAACCAAACTAAAACAAACACCAAACCAGTTTCTTATTTTAGTGAAAATGTAAATGAGAGAAAGGATGATATATTACTTCGGAAACCGCCCCTGTCATCCAACCTAGAATCCGACAGCCGCAGATCGCGCTTCGAGCCATCGAAACGTGACTGTCACAGGCTCAGAAAACATGATGACTACCATTTCCTCTGCGTCAGGAGCGTCGGTCATTCAGACCTCGACGACGTCGGGGTCAACAACTCATGCTGCCGAACGCGTTGGAAGATAAGTATGGATCTGTCCTACGGATCCGACAAATACTTCTGGTACCGTACAGCAACCCATTTCCCCAGTTCCTCAAACCACGAGCGAATTGGGTGAAATCAGGAGGATTCTCGCCACTTTGGTCGAGAACCAGGCAGCATCCACTCAGGCTTTCAAAGCCCGACTCGAAAGGCAGGAACGCAGGATCGATTCTGGAATAACCGTTTAACTCCGAGAGAGGAGCCCGGTTGAGTCCACCACCTCGAACTCAACTCAACTCGACTTCTCCCAGATCTTTACACCTCCGCCTCAGATGGGGACTTTTTCTGTCTTCCTGACAGTCTCAGCTACCCTGAATCTAAGCGGAACCTTCTCCCGTGGCAATCGCTCTCCTTCTCCGCCACCTCCACCAGGGTGTGGCCCGAGAAGGTACTTGTCACTCCGATCCTCAGGATACATCTCAGGCTCGCAAGGGAGAAGAGACGAGAATGCTTCACACCACCAAACTCGGGGAGAATTTGATGTTGATCCTCGTGCCAATCAACGATCTGAAGATTGCGTGGCAATTAACGTTGATTCCCTCCGAAGGTATCTGCAGCAAACAAATGCTAGTGTGATGAGGCTGAACTCAAGAGTGCATCGAGCAACAAGTTCTGCACCTGACATCGATCGGGTGATCGAAGAAACTCGTCGAACTCCGTTCACCGATAGGATTGCTAATGCGAGACTCCAAGATACCGGTAAACTGAAAATCCCAGAATTTTCAAGAAATTCCTATCCTAAGTCTTACGTCAGAGCTTTCCGCCTGGCTATAGCTCGGGATCTTTTCAACGACGAAGAAAAAGAGGCCGGTTACTGTCGTTTGTTCGCCGAACACTTGACCGGTCCAGTGTTGGAATGGTTCACCGGGCTGGAAGGAAACTCGATAGACTGTTTCAACCAGCTCGTCGTGCCTTTCCTAAAACATTACTCAGTATTTATCGAGGCAAAAGTCTCTGAATGCGCTCTCTTTTCTGTGGTTCAGTCACAGGAAGAGACCATCGGGTCTTACATTGATCGATTCAAAGACGTCATCTCCAGAATTGTAAACCCAACGACAGCGCCGCACTGACAGCTCTCAAAAATGGTCTGTGGTACGACTCGCGATTTAAGGAGGAACTGGTAATACGAGAACCAGTGTCCCTAGAAGATGCACTACACAGATCATCATCTTTCTGTATGCTGGAAGAGGCAATCAAAGCTCACGTCTCCAGGCAAGAAAAAAGTCGGGAGGCTGCGGCTGCAGGCTCTCAGGAAAAGCAGAGCCGGAATAATAACCGGAACTGTAGTGAGCATACTTACGCCGTCAGCGGTCCGTCGAAACCTAAAAAATCGAGCTTCGACGAGAAAAAGTATTGCAAATATCACAGATAGAAAGGTCACGCTTTGGAAGAATGCCGTGACAAAGCCCGATTGCTGGACGAATGGGAAGAATTGTTAAAATCAGAAAAACTCAAAGGGAAAGAGTCGGACTCCAACCCAAAGTCCGAAGAGAAACCGAAATCCAGCAAAAGGGAGATACCTGAAGAGTGCGAATCTCCCAAAACGCCTCAGCCAGGTCTGAAACCAAGGATCAAAATTATCTTCAAACACCTCACTCTGTGCGGAACCTCCGCGGAGTCAGTGATCACTCCTCCTCCTGCCCCCAGGAGACCGACGAACCCATTCAACGTTCTAGCTCGATCACTCCAGGGTAGGAGACAACCTCCTCTGCCGCAGCTCTCGAGTGAAAGCTCCATCGCTTCTACCTCTTGTGGCGGGGTAGAGAGGTTACCTCCAAAAAGAATCGACTTCACCTTTGGTGGCTCTAAGCTATGTCGAGACTCTGTAAACTCGATTAAAGAATACCACAGAAAGTCCAATAAAAAAGTACCAGGGACAACCCCGATCGAGGGGCTCAATCACCAAATCACTTTCAGCGAGAGTGAGACCACGCACCTCGATAAACCACACAACGATGATCTGGTAATCGATCTGACCATTGCTGGCTTTGAGCTATATAGGGTCATGATCGATACAGGAAGCTCTGTCGGTGTCCTCTTCTACGATGCCTTTAAAAAGATGGGCTTCGACAACGCCGTACTAAAAGGCTGCAGAACCCCACTCACCGGTTTCGCAGGAGAGACTACCTACTCCCTCGAACTGTCACACTTCCCGTGACAGCCGGAGAAGTAAGGAAGTCAATCGAATTCGTCGTAGTAGACCGGCCTGCTCCATTCAACGCTATTATGGGCAGAGCTTGGACATACACGATGAAAGCTGTGCCATCGACGTATCATCAATGCGTCAAATTCCCGAGTCCAACAAGGATCCAGAAATTCATGGAAGTCAAAAGGCCTCGAGATCTTGTTACTTGGGATTTTCAGACAAATGGAGCAATCCCTCGTATAGCAATTACAGAAAGGTGAAGAGCTCGCTGAAAAAGAGCTCAAACGTAAACGGGACCCGTCAGTGTGCGAAGCACCCAAAGAACGTTTAACGCAAGTTTGTATCCATCCGGACAACCTAGAACGCTGTGTAGGGGATCGGCTATGAGCTTACGGACCCCATAAAAAGAAAACTGATTACATTTATTAAGGAAAATGTCACCTCGTTTGGTTGGTCCACAAAAGATATGCCAGGAATCGACCCCACAGTCACCACACACGAAGTTAATGTCAACCCCACTTACAAACCAGTTTGACAAAATCGTCGAAAGCTCGGACCCGATAGAGCAAAGGCTGTGAACTACGAGG
>KE155576.1:245736-262778 GCA_000411075.1 Sisymbrium irio | reverse complement strand
AAAATTAAAAATGATACTTTAAAAGAAATAAGAATAAATCTCTTAACCCCACCCTTTTTATAAAACGGTAGGAATATTATTTTCAAGTTTCTCTTTTCTTTTAAATTAATGTTTTTGACTATAATTAATGTATTTTATTTTAAATTTAAATAATAAATTAATATATAAAGGTTGAACGTTATTAAAAACATATAAATATATAAAATTCATTTTTAAAATGACCCAAAATAATAACTAAAAGCAGATATTTAAGTCTTTTTAATATACATGAAAAACCTAAAAGAATTAATTTTATAAAAATAAAGGGTAAAGTAGTCAATTCATTACCAATGTTTTATTTGTTTATTCTATTATTGTTGGAATTCATAAAAAATTAATATAAATCGCATAATAAAATTAAATTATATAGAACAAAAATAAATAAAAATTCTTAGCCATTTGTTTTTGGTAAAATATTAAAACATTATTAGACAAATTATTAGCCAAGTTTTTTAGGCAGTAAAGGCAATATCGCAAAATTCCTCAAGTGGGGATCTATTTTTAAGCCGAGAGTTTCATACAATGGATTATATAATGTATTTTGTAGCCTGAAATAGAAAAGCGAAACATTTCGATTAGTTATAATCCTAAAAATAACCAGAAAATATATGTGAGTGTATTTTAAAATTAATATTTTTAATTTGTCAACATTAAAAATTTATCAGCACCATAGTTAGTTTTAAATCAATTATTTTTCAGAAATAAATTCTTAAATGGATATCTATTTCTGAATTGATTTTTATTTAAATGTTTTTGTTTATCGATAAATTAAGTGAATGATGAACAAAACATTTCAGATATATGAATATGAAATTAATTATGCAAATAGATAAAACATGTAACAATAAATGAAAAAAGTGTAAAGGGAAAGTGTATACCTTTCTTGACCATTGTTGACTGCACTTAGATTAACATTTCTTTTTGGTACGACGATTCTCTGCATTATTGAATTAATCATATTAATCCTCCTTTTCCAATTATCTTTATAAAATTGTGTACTATTCGAAATAATAATACCCTTCGTTGAGCAGCAGATGAAGATTCCCCACGGTCAAAGCGATTTTGATAATTTCTTCGCCCCAAAACGTTGAACTGTAATGTACATGTTGTCAACAACATTTTTAGTAATTCAGTATTTTTATAAGAAAATATTCACAAAATAGTGTCATTTATCGAACGAAAATTTGTACATTTATGGGAGCGAATGCCTTCGTGCATGGAAGGTCTTGTGCACGAGCATAAGTTTCGAGGGTAGGGTATCCAACCCCCGGGGAAGTCTGGTTTCCTCGCTCTTGCGCATTTCCATGATTCCTATGAAAATGAGGACTACATATAATAAATTTTTATGTTTTAAATTTAACAAAAATGTTAAGCACAAACATTTATTATCGTTTCTATTATATTGAGTTATCGACTGTTAGCACAAACGTTGGATATGCTTCCGGTTGTAAGCATCTAAGTCCACATGACTTTTAGTTTTTAATATAATCAGTTGTCTAAAGAAAAAAAAAAGAGTTATCGACTATTTTGAAATTTAATACTTTATAGAGTTAGACAATATTTGAGATAGAGAAAAGAGTTATTGAAACCTGATTTGATAAAAAGTTTATGGTGCATGAAAATCCAGAATCATTTAATTTATCCATTTTATTAGATTGAGTGATCGACTAAATGTAGACTTGATACCTTATAGAGTTTGATGGCATTTGAGGGAGATGAGGGGTCACAAAGATCTGATTCGACAAAGGATTTGTCCTGTATAGAAACCCATACAAATGTAACTTATCTCTTTTATTAAATTTAGTGATCGAATATGTTTGAACTTAATACCTTGTAGAGTTCGATAACATTTGAGGATTTGATAAAGGATTTTTCCTGTATGGAAATCTAGAAAGAAAATTATTACTGTTTCCAGTTAGATTGAATATCAATTATCTTTGGACTTAATACCTTGTAGAACTCGATGGCATTTCAGACAGAGAATGAGCCACTACGTTTTGATTTGATAGAGAGTTTGTCCTGCATGGAAAACCACACAATTTAAATCTATCCCTTTTATAAAATTGAGTGATTAACTACATTTGGAATTGATACCTTATAGAACTCGACATCATTTGAGGCAGATGAGGGGTCAGTGAGATCTGATTCGGTAAAGGATTTGTTCTGCATGAAAACCCATAAAAAATTAACTTATCCCTTCTATTAGATCGAATGATCGACTATGTTTGGATCTGATACCTTATAGAGTTCAAGTTCATTTGAAGCAAAGGAGGGGTCATTGAGATCTGATTCGGTAGAGGGTTTGTCCTGCATGGAAATCCATACAAATATAATTTGTACCTTTTATTAAATTGAGTGATCGAATATGATTAGACTTACTACCTTGTAGAGTTTGATGGCATTTGAGGCAGATGAGGGATCACTGGGATCTGGTTTGATATAGGATGTGTTCTACATGGAAACACACAAAAGTTTGATTAATCCCTTCTATTAAATTGAGTTATCAACTATGTTTGGATTTGATACCTTGGTGAACTCGATGACATTTGAGGGAGACGATGAGTTACTGAGATCTGATTCGGCATAAGGTTTGTCCAGCTTGAAAATCCAAAAAAATTTATTTTATCATTTCTATTAGATCGAGTGATCGATTATGTTTGAACGTATACCTTGTAGAGCTCGACGACATTTGAGGCAGAGGAGGGATATCTGATATCTGATTCGGTAGAGGGTTTATCCTGAATGAAAATCCACAAAAAAAAAATTTATTTCGTTAGATCGAACGATTAATTATATTTGGACTTAATACCTTGTAGAACTTGATCTTGATGCCATTGGAGGTAGATGAGAAGTTACTGGGATTTCGTTTGATAGAAAGTTTGTCCTAAAAACCCAAATTATATGATAAATAAATGTAACTAGAATAATAGCTCCATGATTGATTTTTATAATAATAAAATTTTAGTGCAACAAATATATATATATAATTTTTGTTTAAAGAAAGTAATATACATAATGAAGAAAATAATCCTCTGACCTTAAATAATTTTGACGATAATATTGTAAGTTGTTTTTATACATAATATATTATGTGTATTGGAATAAAATGTACGTCGAGTGACAGCTCAATTAACTTTTTCTATTTTTATTATCTTATTAAAAAATATTGAGTTATATATATATATATATATATATATCTGAAAATAGTATTAAAATTAAACTTAATTTGGATGATTAGATCAAGCTAATTATATATTCACAATCCAATTATCCTTTTATTGAACCACAGCAACTAAGCCCCATTTTTGTAGTTTATATATAAATAAACCCTCTAGAAAGTTATCAATCACCTCTTTAACTTTTTCTGAAAATTGTAGAGGCTAATTTTGGATATTAGTGTTGAATATTATGATAAAGGTCACATAAATATTTAGATATATTTATGGTACATTTGTACTATGATATTGACCAGAAATGCTGATTTTATAGTGCAAATTTTTAGAGATTAAGATAAGATTTGTGAAATATTTATAGTTTTGGAACTTATAAATAGCTTATCCTTCTCCCATTTTGTTATAACCAAGAAAATCCTAGTAAAGAAAAAGTAAAATCGATTGTACTTTAAAATTTATACATTTTTCAATATTTCCTAATTTTGGATTTAATCTTACCGAGCCATGTTTGTAACCATCTTCGGGAAGCGAGCCTCGTCTTCCCTGTTAGGTGAAACTAATGGAGGCGGTTGTTGTTGCTCATACACGTTGAAATGTGAAGCAACTAGGCCTTGCTGGTACGTCGGATTTGAAGGGTAATTCTGTGATCTGTGTTTCATGAAAACAATATCCATATTAAAAATAAATGTAGAACAACCTGTTGCAAATATTATATAAAAGATATATACTTAAGTAATTAGTTACATACAAAGGTAATGATAAAAACTGCTCTTGAAGATGATTTGACAATTCAAAAGATTGAGTCACTGTTGGATGTGCATATCCACTGTTTTCTCCCTCGATTTGTTGACAATGTTCTATCTGGCTCAAGAATATTAATTAAAACTAATTAAACTTTAAAAGTAATCAATGATAAGAAAATTTAAATAAAATGTGATTTTACCATTGTAGAATCATTTGGTTCCTGGAAAGGATTCATCATGTTTTGATTGAACAAATATTGCTGATCCAATTGCCCGTTTGTTAAGTTTCCTTGTAAATACCCATGTGAATTGCATACTAATGGTTGATAAGGCTGCTCAGAGAAAATGAAAATGAGTTTAATTATTACTATCAATCGATAGTGATGGTTTATGTCGGAAAATATATCATTGATGGTTCACTTTTGCTGGCATTTAGTAGAGACTCGATCTAGCTCATTAATGCAGCTTTAGCAAAAAAATTAATTTACGGATGATAAAGAAATTAGAAAATAGTGAGGAGAAAAAAAAGTACAAAAAGAAAAAAGGAAAAAAAGGAAAAAGAAAAGTAAATAGAAACTGTAATGTTCCCTTTACCGTTGCAAAAACATCCGACTCTTGAAAAGAATCCATCATGTCTTGACTGAAAAATAATTGTTGATCGGATTGTCTGTTTGATACGTCTTCTTGTCTGTTTGATACGTCTTCTTGCAAATACCCTTGTGAATTGCATAATAGCTGTTGTTGGTCCTGCTTTGATACAATGAAAACAAATTTGATTATTATAGTGTATTTTTATTAATGTTGTGTTTTTTGCCTCTAATAAAATTTAATTGTATGAAAAATATGTAAGTAGCATACCATTTCAGGTGGATTTCGCACTAGTGTTAATGTCTCTGGAAGTGGGACTAGATTTGGGGATTGTGGACCCATTGAGGGGTTTGCATCGCTTATAGCATGATTATTGATTAATCCAACAGCCTCTTGGTCCACATTCTCAATTCCGTCCATCAGATCATCTGGCAGAAAATCCTTTATATTGCACAAAGCCAACATTTTAACTTTATCATCATAATTATCATATAAGTATATCACAATAGAGTCTTTATGAAGAAATTAAAATGCGAGAAAAAAAAGAATTGTAAAGTATACCGTTAACGGAGTCAATGGTTCTGGTGACGGGGAGAAGCGCAAAGGACTAAATTGCAATAGTTGATCGTTGAAGATATCGTCATACAAATCCATATTGACTGCTTTTTCTAACTGAAAGATGAAGAAGATAGTTGAAATTACTAAACACATGTATGGGCGTGATTAACTTGGTAACCACAACAATTATTTATAAAATCCACATTTGCTGTATAATAATCATAATATCATGCCACTTACACATTTACATAGAAATTTTAAAATAAGGCAGGATAGGGGAAGATATCAAATTGAAACATGTTCGACACACGATTTTTTTAGTAATGAATCAAGAAAAATCAACTCGTCCAAGTTAGTATTTTGTATTTTAAAATATTAATTAGAGACATATAGTATGTATTTTTGAAAAATACGGTTGATCTACAGAAATAAAACAAAAATAATGTTAAAAGAAAATCTTCTAAATTATCAAATTAAAAATTCGTTTGAAACTATATTTTTAAAAAATGGTTCAATTTTGATATCAACTTATTCAAAAACAATTATTTGCGTTCTTCTGGAAGAATCAGTGTGCATATATAACACAAATCCACACACATATATACAAGAAAACTTGTGAATATTTCCAAATCCAAAAAATGATTTATAACAAATGAACCCCTTGATATTTTTTCTCATTAAAATTTTCACTTCGATACAGATAACGAGATATCAAACAGAAATTGTTATAAACAAAAAAAAACTAAAAGCTTATATTCAGAAACAAGTAAACAAAATATAAATCAAATCAAAGAAGGCAAAAAAACATTGTGAATGAATTGAAGCAATGACGAAAGAATTCAGATACATATATGGACCTATATATATAACATATATTGAAATCAAATATAATGTAAGCTATATATTGAAGATCAGTATGGTATGCACTCTTTTATCTAGATACAAAAACTCCATAAAAAGTATGGTATTTTTACAGTAAAATTATATATGTGTAGATAATTTTGTGAGAATAGAATAACGGTTGAACTGAAATGCAAAGAAAAAAATACCTGAAGAAGAAGAACATAAAAAAGGAAGAAAGAAAGACACTCACAGCTAGAGAAAAAATTGAGAGATATAAAAATCGGAATAGAGGAGGATATACAGAAGAAGAATACAATATATATATATATATATATATGTATATTTTAGTAAATTACCAAAATTTATACTTTTACACTTTTTACTCCATCATTTGACACTTAGCGATTTTTTTTTATTAAATGATTATTTTTAATTAGAAAAATTAATTTATTCTTTAATGAAAATGAGAAAAAGCTAATTTGTAGAAAGAGAGTTAAAATGATATAATGTATGTACTATCCAATGTAGAAAATGTGTTAAATATTATATTTAACAACATGTAGTTTATATGTTTATGTCTTTCAATTTATTTATTTTAAAATATTTTATAATGAAGAAATAAAAATAAAATTTCATATTTCACCACTATTCCATCAACATTAGTAATATGCTCGATATCATCCATTACAAAATACTCTCCTCAAATATTAATAAACAATATTCCCTCCATTTTTAAAAGATTGATGTTTTACTTTTATTTTTTTGTTTTTTAAAGATTTATGTTTTAGGCATTAATTATTACATTTTCCTTTAAAAATAAAACATAAAATTAAAAGGAAAATTATGAATGGTAGAACTTTATTGGAAAACTAATAAAACATTAAAATAAAATCAAAAAGTATTAGATAAAAGTAGATATTAAATGTTTCTTAATATGTGTGAAATGTCCTAAACATCAATCAACAGAGGGAGTATAAATCATAAAAAGATGTATCATTTATCATTTTACATAAATTTATAAAGACGGCGCCGTAAAGTAAATTTTAATATGGATGAAACCATAAAAAAATTTTAAAATAGCAATTTATTCTTTTAAATAACAACATTATATGAGTTAATTGTTTATATTGTCGTTGTACGGAATTAAATATTAAAAAAAATTTATGCATTTTTATCCTGAAACCAAATTTGAATAAAAATAAATTAGATTATGCCAATTTTCCTTATACAAAATGTAATTTATAATTTGTTTTTCATTTAATGTTTATTACATTTTCATAAAAATATTAGTAATGAATGTGCTTCCCTAATCTAAATAAAATATAAGTTATACATGTGGAGGTATAATATTTTCCTTTTTTTAATTTATTATTTTTTTTTTTTGCTAGTATTTTTATTTCATATTTTTGTTAATGTTTTCATTTTAAGCTATTCTGCAACAAAAGTAACAAGACAATGAAAATATGCTTTATACTGATTGTCATTACTCAAATAGGAAATCTACGGAATTAATGAGATATGTAATTATTTAGTTCATTTTTAAGACTAGAAAAATCTGATGTTGGAAAAGATGAAAAGTAGACATTAAGTAGTTTTTTTTCTTTTTGGAAATTGGACATTAAGTAGTTCATATCATCATTAATTTCTTTTGACATAAAATAGAAAATTTTGTTTTGTTGTAGTTAAAAAAAAATTTAATTTTTTTTGTTGTTGTTGTTGTTGTTTCGTTTTTTTTTCAATCCAAAAACTAATGTTATTTAGGGTAGTTTATTTTTTTAAAAGAGAAAATAAGATATGTTGTGGAAAAGCACCGGGAGTTATGTAAGGAAAAGTGAGCAAGGAGATAGCGATTGTTACACGTGGTGTTACCACTGGATTCTACCCAATCAATCGACTTTCGTATCTTATGACAGATAACTCGTCGTCAGCTGGCACAACAGTATCTAAGTTTTGACCTTTTTATCTTAGTTTTCCAACCGTTACTCTTTTAACTTTTTCAGACAGCAGCCGTTACTCTTTTAACTTTTTACAGGGATGGTGTCATATTCATGTATTTGTCAAAACAGAGAAGTATTCTATAACCTTTTAAAATATTGTCATTACGTAAAAAAGATAAAAAAGGTAATAAGATTTTTTTCCCTTGTATAATTTTTTTTTCTCACGAGTTATTTCCCTTTTTAATGTGAAATAATCATACTTAGCTGGACGTACTAAAATTTAGTATTAATGTGTATTTTAGTCAAATCACTAGAAATAGAGTAAGATACGCAGGGAAATATCCAAGTGGAAAATTTGTAGGCACTAAGAACAGTGTTGACAAAAAAGAAAAGAACACTTTGACAATTAGCCTACAAAATTCAGAAGAATCCATAATAAGCGACCGATCGACTTGTCAATACTTTCCACAAAAATATATGAACTTATTACGTTTCTGGAAACGTACACAAACTATTTGTACTGCACAGATAAAAAAAACAGAATAAAAGATGGGTATGAGAGTAAAGTCTAAATTAAGTTATTAATTGTTTTTTTGGTATATATACACATGATATTTTGGCATGTCTTCAAAACTTGACATTCAAAACATTTATAGAACTAGGCTAGATATTAATGAAGCTTATATCTACCATCATCAGATAAAATATATTGTTAGCACATATCCTCTCCTCGAGCTTTTTATCATTGATTGTGCCAAGATTGCCGTACAACCAACCTTTTATTGTTACTGATCATCATCATCACCAAATATTTTCTTCATTTAGTTAGAAAAACACAACAAATTGAGCTTCAGCTGCTAAAACAATACTCTTCATCGGCTGATCCGCAGCCAAGACAAGACCATTCGAAAGCAGGAGTTGCGTATGCCCCTTTGAGTAAACCATGAGCCATCTTCTGGTGCGTGGCTTCAGTTAAATGATAACCATCCCAATTAACATACTCATATGAATTTTGACAGTACCTAACTCCTTTGTATCCACACTCTTCATTAATAGTGAAGTTGTATTGACCTCCAACTCCACAACAAGCACCCAAAGGTCTGTTCTTAAACCCTAAAAAAAGGATCCATAAAGATATGGGTTAAGGAATCAAACCGTGAGGGGTCAAGGTCAGAGTATTAAAGGCGCACGTACGGACCGTATTCGGCTGGTTCTTGGAAAAATCGGTACATAGAGTTGTAGTAGTCGGCGTAAATAATGTTGACATGTGGGTAGAGCTTTCGGAGCCTTTTGAGTTCTGTCTTGAGCTGTGTGTCATGGTGCTGTCCGAATTCGTTGAGCCATGGCAAACAACCTGTGAAAGGATCGTATTCCTCTTCATTTGGGGTCTGAAATAGAGTAAGATACGCAGGGAAACATCCAAGTGGATAGTTTCCAGGCACTATAAATGCCTTGCCTCCCAAATCGACCAGCTCCTGTAGATTTGTTGCTTAATTTGTTAAAATTATAAAGCACACGTGTTATTTTGTGGGTGGAAATATATATACCACAATTGCAGAAGATATAGCTTCGATGACCAGAGGAACTAGCTCTTTAATTTCATTGATACTTTTGCCTTCGAAAAACGGGTAATTATAGTCGTTCACTCCAATCTCACCCATGAGTATAAGCGCGTCTCCAAGCACCTCTCTGCAATCTAGGCGGGGAAAATATAAAATCGTTGGTAGCGTGCTTGATTCATGATCATACAGCTATTGAAGAGAACAAGGCTAAATTTCTAACCACGAGAAGACGAGGCGCAAATTTTAGGTAAAATCTTCTTGAAGATGTTAAGCTGAACACTTAAGCTAACATTGGTGAAATCAGATGCGATTCCTTTCTCCATAAGAAACGCACGATCTAATGCGGTTGCTCCATACACCGCGAAATTGATCCCTTGTTCGAAGCTCACGTTTTGTGATCCGAAGTAAGGCGGTACAAACGGGAGTCCAAGGAATTCGGCTGTCCTAAAACGAACACAAGATTACAAAAGGGTTTATAACTTGCTATCCAAGCAAGTACAACCTAAAGTAGAGGATAACAAACGGTTTTGCCTAAAAGCCTGGTGGAGGAGAAATTAGTACCAATGAAATCGATGATGAGACGGCCGTCGGAGTAACGGCCAGAGGGAGGATGGAAGAAGGTTTCTCCATAAGGAAGAAAGGCGGCTTGAGGAGGATGATTGACGTCATCGGAGAGACGGAGGAAATTTCCGGTGTCGGCGCTGGAATCACCAAAGCTAATGATCGATTTATAACGTACACACGGCGGTCCTGATGACTTAACGATGATGGTGGAGGAAAAGATAAGTAGAAAGTTTGATATGAGCTCCTTCAGTGAAAATGCCATGAAAGAGACAAGTTGTCGTCGTCTTTCTTTACTCAAATCTTTACACTCTTTTTCGACCACTGCATTAACTATTATTACATCTTATCTATTACAACGACAGCTAAGCTTCATGCATCGATACACATGCTCCAATCTCTGCCGTTCCTTACGAATCTCAGCCCTTGAAACTAATCTAATTCTTTAATGTATTAAAATTTTAAACCGATCACCACATGCTATTAAACTTATATAAACAAAGTTAGTCTGATTAAAATATATCAAAATTTAAACTTTTGTCTTAAAAGTAGTTGATCGAAATACATTCAAAACTGAGAACACGATAAATTAGGATGAAGACGTAAGTTAAGTCGTTCTTTGGAGAAACACGAGAGAGAACTAAAAAAATAGATAAGAGACTAGTCTAATAGCTAAATTTTTATGGTATCAAATGCAATATTATGGAATTACCATTATTAACACATTAACATGATTCTTAAGGGGTAATAAAACCCGGTAAATGGTCATGACATATGTCAAAGTTTTACTCGCTTAGCCATCTTTTCACAAGCGCATATTTTCTTGAAATACTAATTTCCCTATAGAAAATAATAATTTTCATAAGTTAACTGGTATAGTTTCCCTTCATAAAATAATCATTTTTTAAGGAAAAATAATTTAAACATATAACCAGCGAATCGATGATAAAACAACTCGTAGCTCTCAGTGACGTAGACAATTGTTTCTGACAATTCTAGACTACGGTTTTCTTTTTCAACTGCTGAAATTATATTCTTTATGCACCGATGCAGAGCCAATGCAGCAGGACCAGTCGAACGCAGGAGTTGCATAGGGACCATTGAGTAAGCCATGAGCCATCTTCTGATGCGCGGCTTCGGTTAAATGATAACCGTCCCAATTAACATACTCAGACGGATTTTGACAATAGCTAACTCCATTGTATCCACACTCTTCACCAATAGTGAAGTTGTATTGACCTCCGACTCCACAACAAGCATCTAAAGGCCTATTCTTAAACCCTAAAGAAGAATCCATAAAAACATCGGTTAGGAAATCAAACCGTGAGGGTTAACGACAGAGTATATATGAATTGTGAAAGGTTCACGTACCGTATTTGGCTGGTTCTTGGAAAAATCGGTACAGAGAGTTGTAGTAATCGGCGTAAATAATGTTGACATGTGGGTAGAGTTTCCGGAGTCGTTTGAGTTCTGTCTTGAGCTTTTCATCGTGGTGCTGTCCAAATTCGTTGAGCCATGGGAGACAACCAGTGAAAGGATCGTATTCTTCTTCTTTTGCGGTCTGAAATAGAGTAAGATACGCAGGAGAACATCCAGCTGGAAAGCTTCCGGGCACCAAAAATGTTTTGCCTCCCAAATCAATCAAGTCCTGTAGATTTGTTGCTTAATTTATTAAATGAACGTTTGATTTCGTGGGTGTGGAAATGTAAAAAGATCTGTTACCACAATTGCGGAAGAAATAGCTTTGATGATTAGAGGAACAAGCTCTTTGATTTCATGTATACTTTTTCCTTCAAAGAATGGGTAATTATAGTCATTCCCTCCGATCTCTCCCATTAGAATAAGCGAGTCTCCGAGCATCTCTCTACAATCTATAGACAAAAAAAAAATGTAAACAATCAGAAGCGAGCTCTCAAGTCATATATATACGGAAGAGAACAAGGCTACAAGTTTCTAACCACGAGAAGACGATGCGCAGAGGTTAGGTAAAATCTGCTTGAAAATGTTTAGTTGAACACTTAAACTAACATTGGTAAAATCAGATACAATTCCTTTTTCCATAAGAAACGCACGATCCAAAGCGGTTGCTCCATACACCGCGAAATTGATCCCTTGCTCGAAGCTCACGTTTTGGGAACCAAAGTAAGGCGGTACATATGGTAGTCCCAAGAATTCGGCTGTCAGAAAAACCAAAAATGAACTCAAGATTACAAAAACTGAGGAAAAAGTTAGGGTTTCTTACTTGCTTCTCAAGCAAGAAAGACCCTAAGCAGAGGATAACAAAACGTTCCGCCAAAATGTTTGGTACAATAGAATTAGGTACCAATGAAATCTATGATGAGGCGGCCGTCAGAGTTACGGCCAGTGGGGGCAATGAAGAAGGTTTCTCCATAAGGAAGAAAGGCGGCTTGAGGAGGATGATTGACGTCGGAGAGACGGAGATAATTCCCAGTGTCGGCGATGGAATCACCGAAGCTGATGATGGACTTATAATGCCGACACGATGGTTCTGATGAGTCAACAGTGGTGGAGAAAAATATAAGTAGAAAGCTTGAGATGAGCTTCTTCAGTGAAGAAGCCATGGGAAGATTACGAGTCTGTCGTCGTCTCTGTTACAAAATCTTTTTCGACCACTAAATAAGGCAGATTTCAGGCTTTAATTATTGGATCTTATCTTCTGTAAGGATAGCTAGATTCATGCATTGATAAATTTTAATATTTTTTTCAATCAAGATAGCGTCTGCCCTTAAAATGAACCTAAATCTCTAATAATTTTTTTATTCAACCTAAAACCTATCACATGCGAGTAGTTGGAAGAAATCTTAATTTGGCCATCAGTTTTTTATAAATTACAATACCATCCATTTTTTGCAAAATTTTATACATATATAGGAGTTTGCTATTGCAGTTTGAAAGTTCTAAGATAGGAATTACAATTCTCTCTGGTTTCGTAGCTGAAATCATTATCATATCCACGTGCTTGCTTCTCCACTTGGCTTCTCCCCATTCCTTCTTCCAATTCCTTCTTTGATTTCTTTCTCGCGCCATAAGTGGTAAATGGTAGTTTGAAACAAGTATCGCATGATTTAATTCTTGATCTTATCACGACTCGGATAGTCGGATCCGTGAGCAATTGAATGGTCTGATTCATTTGGCGAACCTCTTTTCCCACTCGGTCTCGATTGGTCGTGGTTCCACATCCTCTTCAAGTGTTGGTGGCATGGTGAAGCATTTTCTTTTTCATTTTTTTCAATCTGTATTATAAGACCATGTGCATCCATGATGAATCTCTAATTTTGAATCTCTCAACAATAAATTATTATTATTATTTTAATTAGGATTGGACCACAAATGAGGATGAAAATATATATTGGATATGACTCCCCAACGATTATTAAATATCTTAGACGATCATGTATGATCTATTTAAAGCCACATACGCACTCACATTTTGATGAGTCCACATATCCGATCGACCTTAGGAGGAGAGAATAGCCGGCTGGTAAATGAAATAGAATGGTTTCGACCATCAGTATCTTGGCAAGATCTTCGGACTAAAGAATGTGATTTGGAAGTCGAAAAGATTATACATCTACAAAAGCTAGCTAATCAGTTGCCAAATTCATTTACTGACCCGAATAGAATGACTAAGTCATACATACCGGCTTGTAATGCACCGGTAAGAATAGAAGTCCAAGAGGGACAAAGTCAAATTGCTACAGAATCTAGACAACGTTTGAAGCATAGTAGACCGATTGGTTATAAAGATAAGAATCCTCGGAAGTCAAAGAAAGGTGCTAAAGGTGATGATAGATCCGAAGGCATTAAGGAAACCATCCATGACATTGATAAAACCGGCCATGATGTACCACACAATGAGGCTCAGAATGCTGAGCTTCATAGTACACAAAGTCCTGATAATCATGAGATCTCGATCAATTATATCATGTCTGGAACACGATAGAACCGTAAAGATATCGTCGTCGATGATATATTTGTATACAAGATAGCATTTGAACTCATGGATATAAACGAGGATCATTAATCATCCATATTAGAGTCCACTCAACGATCAGATTGGATCAAGTGGAAAGAAGCTATAAACGTGGAGTTAAATTCATTAAAAAAGAGAGGCGTTTTTGCCATATAATATCAACACCGAGTGATGTCAAACCAGTGGGATAGAATAGCACAAAATGTGAGGAAAAAAAATGAGAAAGGAGAAGTAGTGAGATATAAAACACGAGGCTTGTTACACAAGGATTCTCACAGAGAACAAAAATAAACTATGAGGAGACTTACTCCTCTGTAGTGGATGCCACTACATTCCGATTTCTGATCAGTCTGGCCATCAAAGAGAATTTAGATTTATGCCTAATGGATATAGTAACTGCATATCTATATGGTCTACTGGATAATGAGATTTACATGAAAGTTCCAGAGGGTATTGAGAACAACATTGTATAAAGCTGATCAAATCTTTGTACGGATTAAAACAATCAGGTCGAATGTGGTACAATAGACTAAGTGAGTACTTAGTGAAAGAGGGCTTTAAGAATGATCCAATAAGTCCATGTATCTTCATTAAGAAATTTGACAACAAGGGCTTTGTAATCATAGCAGTATACGTGGATGACCTGAACATTATAGAAACCTCTGGAGAGATTTCCCAGACAGTTAAATATCTCAAGAAAGAGTTTGAGATGAAAGACTTAGGAAAAACAAAGTTCTGTTTGGGATTACAGTTTGAGTACATACACAATGGAATCTTTGTGCATCAAATGGCATATACAGAAAATGTACTCAAGAAGTTTAATATGGACCAGGCTCACCCATTGTCGAGTCCAATGGTCGTGAGATCTCTTAGCCCAAAGACGGATCCATTTGGTCCAAGAAGAAGGACGAGGAAGTCCTTGGTCCAGAAGTGCCATACCTCAGTGCCATTGGAGCTTTAATGTATCTGTCTAGCCACACTAGACCAGACATTTATTTTGCCGTGAATCTATTGTCTAGATTTAGCTCTTGTCTAACTCAAAAGCACTGGAACGAAATTAAACACATACTTTGTTATCTACAAGAAACAAAAGATCTTGATTTGTTCTATACTAACTAATCCAAAAAAAGCTTGGTTGGTTTTGCTGATACATGTTATTTATCTGATCCACATAACGCTAGATCCTAGGCTATCTCACATCACGCACCAATCATTTAACTCGTATATAAAGTCAAAGTTAAGAAATCCATCACAACTATGATAAATTCTCGTAAACTTTTTATGTCTCTCATTTCGTTTCTAGTTTTCTTAATCTTCAACAACTAAAACATATTAAGAGTTTAATTTATATACTAAGAGTTTAAGCCAATTTATATACTAAGAGTTCAAACTCAATGTTCTTCATCAAACTAAGAGATTGGTTAGAATATAATAAATGTTTAAATTAATTTTTAAGTAACTTATTTGTTAGAGATTTTTTTGTTTTACTTACTGTTAGCTAAAAATCTTTGAAGATGACGATAAAAAATCGTTAGGTAACTACTATATATAAGGTACTTTTTATTTTTATTTTTTCAAAATAGTTATCGCCATTTAATTTAATTTTTTAATCAATGATGAAACTTTTTCCATGTATAACAAAGTGATGAAACTTTTTCCATGGATATATATATATATATATATAACTCAAACATCGACAATTAATTAAATAAAAAATGGCGATAGCCTTTATAGTGAAGATGGTGTCTCTCGATGATTAGAAAATGTAGGTAAATGATGAGTATGAAATTGGCTCAAATAAAAGACATGCCATATGAATTTTTGTTTGTTAATTTACCGTCGTGAATTTGGTTTAGTATACTGATCATCAGTTTGTTGCTGTAGTTAGTAAGAGGTATTGAACTTTCCTAAAATGAAATGCCATGAGCGCTGAACACTTTGTTTGAAAATAGTTAAATAACTTATTATGACTACTAGAATGAGTATATCGGTTTCACAAGTATCCATCTTTTCTCATAACTTAAATTATTTTTTATATTAATTTGGCAACACACTGGAATTTAAAATCGTATTTTGCCTGAAATTTTGAAGTCGATCTTTTATTTTTGGGAGCCATATGAGCGAATTCATAGATATATTAATATAATTTTGTTTTTTAAACCAAATTAATATAAAAAATTGTTACTAAAAGTTAACAGACCTAAAAAATAAATTTATGTACGTAGGCATTAATATTATATATAGTGTAATCATATAACTAGTAAGATTTTGACCATGAAAATCTTGGCCGATATTAGAAAATGATGTGTAAATTTGTTTTAGTAGCTATACTAGTCTAAGGTTGGTGACTGTTTTCTTTTTTTTTTTGTATTAGTAGTTTCCTAATCTTAGTTGGTTTAGAAAAATGATATTTTCCATATTTCTATATTTTGTAATCCTTATATAAATAAACCTTATGATTCATGAATAAACACACTAATACTCCTATTAATTTACAACAAAAACATCACTGTTGGAAGAACCTTAATTCTTCATTAATACTCGATTAATTAGATTTTTTAGTCCAATAACGGTAAAACCCATTAAGGATTCTTAAAATAGAAAATTGAAAGCAAAAGACCCTAGGTAATGGCAAACGAGGAGAATCTTCCCTGGGATTTGATTGAAGAGATCCTCTCTCGTGTCCCTCCTAAATCTCTTGTCCGATTCAGAACCGTTTGCAAAAGTTGGAATGCTCTCTCCTACGATAAGACGTTCATCAACAACCACCAGACGACGTTTCGATTCATCTTAGTAACTAAATCCAAGATTTATTCGGTAAGCCTCAATCCCACGATAGAGGTGCGTGAGTTAGCCTTCGATATCCCCGGTTTAAAACATCAGGTACCTGATGACTTGGTTGATTGCAATGAATTCTTGCTTTGTGGCATGCATGAAGGAGCCGTGGTTTTTAACCCCTGGTTAGGAAACTCTAGATGCATCAAGGCTGAGGCTGACCAACCTAGATTGAAATTTCTTGGCATAGGTTATGATAATAATAGGAG
>KE155576.1:229871-234062 GCA_000411075.1 Sisymbrium irio | reverse complement strand
TGAGTTTTTGAACAGTATTACACCAAATTTGAGGGAACACTGTTCACAGACTTATTTTAGTATTAAACTTTTTTTATTTGCAAAATAATCCCTGAATTTTGACAAATCTTATTATATATATAAATAAAATAAGTTAACACTTATATTAAAACATTATATTTTCAAATATAATTATAAATATCAAATAAATTAAATATAAAACTTAAAATGCAATAATAATATATATAAAATAGAAAATATAATAAATAACAAATAATATCATTAAAATAACAAATAATATCATTAAAAATATAATAAATAACAAATAATATAATAAGTAACAAATAACAAATAATAACAAATAATATCATTAATAAATATTTAAAAAATCATAAACTTTGGTACAAATTTGAAATTTTAAAATAATTGAGTATAATTTTAAATTTTGTAGATTAAGGGGTGTTATTAGAAATAAATAAAAAATTGATAAAAGTAATATACTTGAAATACTCTTTTATGAGAGAAAAAAATGAGGGAATGGGTTTCAGTAAAACACAGACTTATTTTAGTGTAAACTCATTTTGAGGGAAAAAAAATGAGAAGAATTATTGGAGATGGTCTTAGTCCAACCAATTTATGTAGTTCTAGACTTTTACTGGGCAATTGAATATCTGCGTATTATGAGCCAGAGATATGTAATCTTTAAATCCTCTTTTGGATTGGCAAGAGAGGCACTTTGCAATCCACAAGACAATCCCCCTTTATCCATCAGGCAATCTCAAAATTCTACAATCCACAAGACAATCCCCCTATTTTTAAATCCTGAAGTCTTGAATATGTCAATGATGATGTTATCGAGTGTTTGAAGCCATTGTCCTCAGTGTCACTCGTAAACAGCGGTTTTCAATCGTACATCTTTCGGAATAGGCTAGCTTGGCTGCAGCATTTGATTCAGATTGAAGTCTATATAAGCTAATCCCTGATCCTAGTTGATGCAGTGAAGGTTTCTTTTTGGGTCCTACCTGATACTTATCTCATAGTGTTGGCCTAGCCTTTTTACTTTCATTTTGTATGATGCCTACTGGTATCTCATTCGTTTCGTGCGTTGCTTTTCACTCTTTCTTTTGAGGACTTCATTATTTATTTCTAGTGGAATAAAAATGGTGTTAATAAGAAGATTTTTACTTCATTTGATTTACATTTTTTTTGTCGAGATACTTTATTTACTTTTCTTACGACGAAGAAATCTTCGACCATAAATTTTTGTTTTATTAGAATCAAGGATTTAAACAGATGTAAACCAGTTTTTATCCCCCACCGTCCATACTGGAACCCGTGACTTGACAAAATTATTTAGCTAACGGTTCTCTTAATACAAAATTCCTTGCAAAAAAACCTTCACACCTACTCCATACATACATCACTTTTTCAACTAGTATAGATATATTTTTTTATGAAAGCAAAAAAAAAAAAAGAAAAAACTAACCTGTGGTCCTATGGAGGAAAAAAAATATTATTTTCTGAAAGCCAAAAAAAAGAAAAACTAACCTGTGGAGGAGAAAAACTGTGTAAGAGAAGTACGATTGAATATAGTCTAACAACATTTCAACTATTTATATAACGGATGCGTACAAACGTCGACCATAAAATGAAAGATTTGGTGGTGACGGTATGAGAGAAAACTACATAATAGTTATTGTTTGAAACTGTTGTAGGTGAGAGTATGGTCATGAGACTTGCTGTTTGGTAGTTGATTGGATTCATGAGCTGTCCACAAGTCATTGATTTTGCCTTTTTATTATAGATTTATAAAACTGATCCCAAAAGTTTATTTGTGTACAACCTACAAAGGACAATTACACACCAAATCAGAGTTCCAACATTGTTATTAAGGCATGGCGACAACACTTGAAATTACCGAAACAACCCTGGTTCATCCTTCCCACCAACCTTCCTTCAACGACCAAACACTCTCTCTCTCTCATCTCGATAACGATAACAACCTTAACGTTAGCTTCCGTTACCTCCGCGTCTACAGCTCCTCTTCTTCCTCCGTCAACGGGAAAACCCCCTCCGCCGTCGTCTCCGCCTCACTCTCAGCCGCTCTAGTCCACTACTACCCACTCGCAGGTTCTCTCCGCCGCTCCGAGTCTGATAACCGTTTCGAACTTTACTGCGTCGCTGGTCAAAGCGTACCTCTAGTCAACGCTTCCGTCAACTGCACGCTAGCATCCGTAGGGTACTTGGATGGACCTGATCCAGGTTTCGTCGAGAGTTTGGTACCGGATCCGACCCGGGAGGAAGGAATGCTCAACCCATGTATCCTCCAGGTCACAATGTTTCAGTGTGGTGGTTGGGTTCTAGGAGCGTCGCTTCACCATGCTATATGTGACGGTTTAGGTTCGAGTCTGTTCTTTAACGCTATGGCTGAGTTAGCCCGTAGAGCTACTCGGGTTTCTATCGAACCGGTTTGGGACAGAGCACGTCTTCTTGGTCCGAGAGACAAGCCTTGGGTTGGAGCTCCGGTTCGTGACTTCTTGTCGCTGAACAAGGACTTTGATCCATACGGACAAGACATTGGAGCCGTTAAAAGAGAGTGCTTCCTCGTGTCCGACGAGTCTTTGGATCGTTTCAGGGCTTTGTTACTCGAGAAATCGGGTTTGCATTTCACCACATTCGAAGCCCTAGGTGCTTACATTTGGCGTGCGAAGTAAGTTACATTTCGATGTTTATTTTGATCATGTTTCTTGAAATGTTTGATATGAAACAAGAAAGATTTTCGGAAACGCAGAGTTAGAGCTGCGAAGATCGGGGAAGAGGAGAATGTGAAGTATGTGTATTCGATAAATATAAGGAGATTGATGAATCCACCTTTGCCTAAAGGCTACTGGGGAAATGGTTGTGTGCCAATGTATGCTCAGCTTAAAGCTGGAGAGCTCTTGGAGCAACCCATTTGGAAAACCGCAGAGCTTATACAACAGAGCAAATCCAATGCGAGTGACGAATACGTACGATCCTTTATTGACTTTCAAGAGCTGCACTACAAAGATGGAATCAATGCCGGTTCAGGTAAATAAAACATCACGACTTGTTTTTGGAAAGATTAGGAAAAATCAAAACAAAGTTCAAGGCTTTTTTGGGATTATATGAAACAGGAGTGACTGGATTCACGGATTGGCGATACCTGGGGCATTCAACGATTGATTTCGGGTGGGGAGGACCTGTGACGGTTTTGCCATTATCAAACAAGTTGCTTGGGAGCATGGAACCATGTTTCTTCTTGCCATATTCTGCTGATGCTGCAGCTAGAAGCAAGACGGAGAGTGGGTTTAAGGTTTTGGTGAATCTACGCGAATCTGCAATGCCTGAGTTCAAAGAGGCCATGGATAAGTTCCACAAGGGTGAAGGTGTGCTTTCTTGATCACCAACAAAGCGACCTCTGTAAACGCACAATACAAACAACTGAAACACAGAGGCACAAATAATCAATTATTTGTATAACTTTTTGTTATCGGCACAGAACAATTGTTTTTAGGCTCGCTGTTTCTGAATTGAAGAGCAGAATGAGAAATGCCTTACTGAAATGTTTCATAATTATCACTTCTGTAAAACACTTTTGTCGCAAAAAGTCTCATCCCCAATCAATCTTCTATGAATATCGACAAACACTTGCGTCAAAAAGCCTTCATTGAGCTTTCTCGCCACTGATCCAACTACGACCAATGTTTTTAGGTATCTTTCTAGCTTTCATCAGATCTCGAATCTCGCTCACGTTTTCCCATTTACCAGCAGAAGCTAAAACATTGGATAGTGCTATATAAGCTCCAGGTCTTTTGTCAGCATTGAGTTTGAAAAGCTCATTCGCAGCTATGCTTGCGAGGTCAATATCACCGTGCAGCCTACAAGAACTAAGAAGAGCAGCCCAAACATCTGCGTTAGGCCTTTCAGGCATCGCCCTAACAAATTCCAAAGCTTTATCCAACTCTCCAGCGCGTCCCATAAGATCAACCATGCAAGCATAGTGTTCCATCTTTGGTTTCATAGAATAATCTCTCTGCATGCTCTCAAAGATCTCATATCCTTTTTCGACTAAACCAGAATGTGAACAAGCAGAGAGAGCTCCGAGGAAGGTTACATAATTGGGTTGGATATGGACTTCCTTCAGCTTAGTGAAGAGTTCGAGTGCTTCCTCAGGGTTTCCATTCTTTCCAT
>KE155576.1:214871-224871 GCA_000411075.1 Sisymbrium irio | reverse complement strand
TATAAAATATAAAATAGTTTGTCCGAATTCACTTGGCCTTAAATCTTTTCCACAGGATAAAACAACACAATGCTTCAACTCATTGACTTTTCGTAAAACATATGTGCTAAACGCAATCTTAAAGTATCTTAAAAAATCTTTTGATTCAATCCTAGAATTTTCATAGATCAACAACTGCAAACAATATAGAGAACTTTTACTTCGGCAAGAGGAACTGGAAAACGTAAAATGACTTTAGATTTTTGTTATTAAGTTCAAATGCAAAGAAAGGAAAAGCAGACCTCTGTTTTGCGTCCAATATGTAAGACATTTTCACAGGTTAATCTTCATTAAGTAAAGGATGCATTCATCAAGATTGAGCTGCATAGACAGTAAATTCATGATTATGCATCAGGAAAGTGAAAACAAATATTAGACAATGTACGTTAACTGAAGAGCATAAAGGACAGGGCATTTGGTCTAGTGGTATGATTCTCGCTTTGGGTGCGAGAGGTCCCGAGTTCGATTCTCGGAATGCCCCCATTGACTTTTTGTGAGACAAATGTTCTAAATGCCAGCATCATTTGTTTAGGAGAAACTCTTGATTCAATCCTAGATATTAATATATATCTAATTCAACAACTGCAGACAATATGTTTTTACTATATATCTAGTTCAACAACAGCAGACAAAATGGTTTTCTATATAAGTCTTTTAACCAGTAAACTTCATATTGTGAAGGCCATCGCAATTTGTGAACTGCTAGACTCATCAACTTTGAGCTGGAGAAACGGCACAAGAATTGTGATTAAGCATCTAACGGAAATGATAAAGGGAGAATTATTAACTTAAAGAAAGGAAAAAATGCCAATAGATGGTATTAACTGAACAACAAGAAAAACAGGGCATTTGGTCTAGAGGTCCCGAGTTCGATTCTCGGAATGCCCCCATCGAATTTTTATGAACCTATGATTTAAATGCCCACCGAAACAGCTTTGACAAATTGGATTCATTAAGAACCAGACATTTCAAATGCAGTTCCGGTTGAAAGAAACAATTTTTTTTATCAAAGCAAGGGAGCAGCAACAAATTGTTTTAATGGATTGCTAGGGGCTTACCAAAACTACTTAGTAACCAAAATACTAATATAGGGATTTGATCAACTCAAATGTTAGAGAAACAAGATTATAAAGAATCGAACTACTGGAGGGCTTTCACAAAGGTAGTCTAAAAGAGAATTGAAAATGTTAGACAAGAGAACAATTTTCTTCTGATAAAAAAAAAATTGCAGACGAGGTTTCAACCAATTGGACTATACATCCGGAGTATATCCGCTCAGACTACATTCCAAAGCAGTCGTCCTTTCAAGTTTCAATGGAACTTCAGTTAAAACAGATCCCATAGATTAGATTTAGGAACAGCTTACAAAGACTAATGTATTTATTTACTAAAAGTCAGAGAGTTCAAGACAAGATCAAATTTTAAATGTTTTCAACTAAATTGCCTAACAACAGGCATTTGGCATTTAGTCTAGTGGTATGATTCTCGCTTGGGTGCGAGAGGTCCCAGAGTTCAATTCTTGGAATGCCCAGTCTATTTTTTTTTAAATAGTTTATCAAAAATTATTTCCAATAATTGTTATTATATTATAAATTAGTTCAGACTGTAGCATACCTTTGCACGTCGGATGCAATCACTGGGATTGGTCAATAAGCTTCAGGAATGAATCCATTTCAGTTTGCACGTCGGATGCAATCACTGCAATTAGTCAATGAGCTTCAGGAATTGAAAATTAATAACTTCCGTCCATTGCAGTGGTAATAAATTACAAACACTTGAACAATTACTTTCACATTTCAACAAACAAAGGACCAAGACCTTTACGCAACTCTTAAACCACAAAATACCCCCTTCTCTGCAGATTCATCTAGAAAACATGAGACAGTACTTACACTAGCTTTGCATCACTAGACTCTCCAAAATCGAACCATAGCAATTGGGCAAGTATCACATGCAAATTTCAATGAAAAACAAACTTTTGCAGGACTTTTAGAATCAAGAACTTAAACCTGTCTGATGGTCTACTGCATTTATTTGGTCTTACTATTTTCCCTCAGGTTGCAACAGCTAGACTGATTCTTGAAGTTCCGTAAATCTTCTTTTTACATTCTAAATGAAATCTGAAAGTATTCATCTATTCATCTAATGATATGACACTTGAGCAATATGCATTTCCGTTGTATTGTTCAGGAAGAACTACGAGCTAGGAACTAATCTTTCAAGAAAATGGCAACGAAATGTTTAAATGAAAAACACCAATACCGGGCATTTGGTCTAGTGGTATGATTCTCGCTTTGGGTGCGAGAGGTCCCGAGTTCGATTCTCGGAATGCCCCCCCATTGACTTTTTTGGTAGTCTCAATCAAATGCCAGCTGAAAACTATTGTACAACAAAAAAACTTTAGCGTGTGATTGTCACATGCATTTCTCTTCATCTTTTAGAGATACATTCTAAAAGAATTTCCCATTACGATTTTTGTTTAATTGCAGAAATGCAAGTAATATAATGAGAATCACAATGCACCTTGGCTTTCACGTCCACTGACTCATATATGCAGCAAGAAAAAACTTTGTGGATAGCTAATTGATCAGAGCTTCACTAGCTGAATGCAGCCAGAATTCTCCAAGAGACATCTGCAGGAAGTAGAAAAAGAAAGAGCATAAAACCAATATCAGCATTTCAAGAACAGTTTAAACATGGACAGAATTACATCAACAACAACAGGGCATTTGGTCTAGTGGTATGATTCTCGCTTTGGGTGCGAGAGGTCCCGAATTCGATTCTCGGAATGCCCCCATTGCCTTTTTTTGGAAGCCTCATTCAGATGCCAGCTGAAAACTACTTGCAGAAATGCAAGTAATAGAATGAGAATCCCAATGAAACTTGGCTTTTACGTTCACTGACTTATATGTGCAGATAGAAAACACTCTCTAGATAGACAAATTGATCAGAGCGCATGACTAGCTGAATGCTCTGCCAGAATACCCCAAGAGAAGCAACAATTACCTGAAAGAAAGGAAATAATGCAAATAGATGGCATTAACCGAACAACAAGAAAAACAGGGCATTTGGTCTAGTGGTATGATTCTCGCTTTGGGTGCGAGAGGTCCCGCGTTCGATTCTCGGAATGCCCCCATTGACTTTTTGTAAGACAAATGTACTAGATGCCAGCTTCAAATTTCTTAAAATAAACTCTTGACTCAGTCCTAGATTTTACTATATATCTTTAACTGCAGACAATATCTTTTTACTACATATCTAGTTCAACAACGGTAGACAAAATGTTTTTCTTAAAACGCAAAATGCAAAGAAAAAGAAAAGCATACCAATGGTTAACATCCAATACCAATCTTTATAAGTCTTTTAACCTGTAAACTCCATATGGTGAAGGCCATAACAGTTTGTGAGATGCTAGATTCATCAACTTTGAGCTGGAGAAACGGCACGAGAATTATGATTAAACATCTAACGGAATGGTAAGGGAAGAATTATTATCTTAAAGAAAGGAAATAATGCAAATAGATGGCATTAACCGAACAACAAGAAAAACAGGGCATTTGGTCTAGTGGTATGATTCTCGCTTTGGGTGCGAGAGGTCCCGAGTTCGATTCTCGGAATGCCCCCATTGACTTTTTGTAAACTTATACTCTAAATGTCCACCTTATAGATATTGAGTTTTCTAAGTGTAAATGTGTTCAAAACCAAACCAGCTTAGACATTTTGGATTCATGGGAACCAGAAATTTCAAATGCAGTTCCGGTGAAAGAAACAAAAATCTTTATAAAAGTAAGGAGGAACAAATTTTTTGAATGGATTGCTAGGGGGTTACCACTAATTAGTACCAAAATATAAATATAGGGATTTGATCAACTCAAATGTCAGAGAAACAAGATTATAAAGAATCGACCTACTGGAGGGCTTTCACAAAGTTGGTCTAAAAGAGAATTGAAAATGTTAGACAACAGAACTATTCTCTTCTGATAACTTTTTTTTTTTTGCAGACGAGTATACAACAATTGGACTATCTATCCGGAGTATATTCACACAGAGTACATTCCAAAGCAATCGTCCTTTCAAGTTTCAATGGAAATTCAGTTGAAACAGGTCCCATAGATTAGTTCTAGGAACAGCTTACAAAGACGAATGTGTTTATTTACTAAAAGTCAACGAGTTCAAGATAAGACCAAATTTTAAATGTTTTCAACTAAATTGTTAACAACAGGGCATTTGGTCTAGTGGTGTGATTCTCGCTTAGGGTGCGAGAGGTCTCGAGTTCAATACTCGGAATGCCCCCGTCAAATTTTTTGAAATAGTTTATCATAACATCTTTCTAATAATTTTTATTATATTATGAATTAGTTCAGACTGTAGCATACCTTTGCACGTCGGATGCAATCACTGCGATTAGTCAATGAGCTCCAGGAATTGAAAATTAATGACTTCCCTCGCATTTCAGTGGTAATAAATGACAAACGTCACTTGAACAATTATTTTAAAATTTCAACAAATAAAGGACCAGACCTTTACGCATTATAACTAAGCAAAACTCTTCAACCACAAAATACCTACCTTTTGTAGATTCATCTAGAAAACATGAGACAGTGTTTATACTAGCTTTGCATCACTAGATTCTCCAAAAGCGGACCATAGCAATTGGGCAAGTATCATATGGAAATTTCAATGAAAAACAAAATTTTGCAGGACTTTTAGAATCAAGAACTGAAACCTATCTGATGTTCCACAGAAAACACATAATCGCATTTACTTGGTCTTACTATTTTACCCCAGGTTGTAACAGCTAGCTAGCCTGATTCTTGAAGTCCGGTAAATCTTATTTCTACCGTCTAAAAGAAACCTGAAAGTATATATCTAATGATATGACACTTGAAGAACAATATGCATTTCCATTGTATTTTGCAGGAAGAACTACGAGCTAAGAACTAATCTTTCAAGAAAATGGCAACGAAACAAAGAGAATGTTTAAATGAAAAACACCAATACCGGGCATTTGGTCTAGTGGTATGATTCTCGCTTTGGGTGCGAGAGGTCCCGAGTTCGATTCTCGGAATGCCCCCATATACTTTTTTGGAAGCCTCAATCAAATGCCAGCTGAAACCTATCGTCAACAAAAAAATTTAGTGTGTGATTATCACATGCATCTCTCTTCATCTCTTAGGGGTATATTAGAAAAGAATTTCCCATTACGACTTTTGGTTTAACAGCAGAAATGCAAGTAATAGAATGAGAATCACAATGCACCTTGGCTTTCACTTCCACTACTCATATGTGCAGCCAGAAAACACTTTCTGGATAGCAAATTGATCAAAGAGCTTCACTAGCTGAATGTTGCCAGAATTCTCCAAGAGACAACTGCAGGAAGTGGAAAAAGAAAGAGCTTAAAACCAATGTCTACATTTCAAGAACAGTTTACACATGGACGGAATTACATCGACAACAACAGGGCATTTGGTCTAGTGGTATGATTCTCGCTTTGGGTGCGAGAGGTCCCGAGTTCGATTCTCGGAATGCCCCCATTGACTTTTGTAAACCTTATGTTTTAAATCCACCTGACCACCTTGAATTACTTAGGTATTGTTTTCAAGTAAATGCGTTCAAACCATACTGAAACATGTTTGACATTTTGGATTCATTGGAAACCATACATCTCAAGTGCAGTTTGATTGAAAGAAACATAAATCGTCATAACAGCAAGGGAGCAGGAACTAATCTTTTTAATGGATTTTGTAGGGGCTTAATAATATAAGTTAATAACCTACGAAACTAACATAGCCATATGATCCACTCAACTGTTATACAAACAAGATTATAATGAATCGAACTAGTGGAAGGGTGTTCACAAGGCTGGTCTTACAAACATCCTACAAAGACTAAAATATTTATTTAGTACATGTCCACTGTGAAACTAGATCAAAGTATGGCCAAAATCTAGACGTTTCAACTTAACTGCTTAACAACAAGACATTTGGTCTAGTGATATATTTCCTTTGATGCGTAGAAATATATCTCAAGCTAGGTTCAAAAACTCAACAGCATTCTCAAAAAACAGTAGATTTCTGGTCAACACTGAAGAAGATATGTATTTAAGTTTAAGATTTGGTTTAGAGGTAGATTCTCGGAATTCCCCTTTTGACTTTATTCCTGAAGTATAAGATCTTTAGACCAGCTCATAACTATTATAGTCTATCATTATGGATGCAATAGGTCCCAGGCTATATTCAAAGGATGCCTAATCACCAAAACGTAGGCTCTAGTATACAAATTAGGTTATAAGATGACATAAAACTATACTTAAGGCCTTAGTTATAACCTAGGAGAAGCAAGCATTGAACAGCTAGCATTCATGAGGTATTAAGCAGAATGTCCAAGCAACAATGAATTAAACAAAGCAAGTACGTACCCACTTGCCACTGGATGTCGTTTTAGCTGTAACGTTCGCCAAACTCCGCGTATCATGTGGATTCTATCGCAGAGCTCTGACCCAAAAAAGCTCTTCTAGTCAATTTCGTCGAACACGTGGTGCGCGTACCTCATGAGTCACGAAGTAGCATATCAACCGCAAAAAAAAACGATTAACCCTATGAAAAGATTAAACCGATGAAAACGCTCACGTTTGTATGGAAAGAACTTGGACGACGGGAGGAGCGTGAAATTTCATCCACGTCGGCGAATTCTGCGAATTCCTGTTTTTGATACAGAGAGTTCACGTCACACTTGTTTAGGGTTAACAAAACAAAATCCGGGTTATGCACGCACAACTAGAATTGCCAAATCCGGTTCAACCGAATTCAATCCGAACCAAACCGCATGAGAAAGGCACCTGATCCAAAAAACAAAACCGAAGAGTAAAGGAGTAAAGAAAACATTGACTTCCATTTCTTCCTTATCCAATCACCCACCTAACCAATACCAAATTGAACCAAAACCAATAACATTCGATTTCTATATTTCATAAACCGAATAATTCAAATTGGAATCTCCTGCGCAGAACCAACTTGGATAGGACTAGGAGATATGTGCTCATGATTGTCAGGATCAAGAAACAGACGAAATGAACATTTCCTGTGTGGTTGTCGAACTCAAAACATACATACGTTTGCCATTTGGATTGAATAGTTTAGGTCAACCACTAATAAAATATATATGTTGTTTTTGAGGTCAAATGAGAAGGAACAATGGACAAGGGTTGGTGTGGTGGGTTAGACGATTTTTGCATAACCAACCAAATCTAATGTTTATGGTTTAAGCCGAACTAAACCATAGAGAAGCCACATACATACATAACTCCAACCACCACCACTACACAAAAAGAGGTTCACCCAACTCGACCCGACCCATATATATATATACACAAATGCATTGGATGGAGTTTTGTAGTAGTCTTTGAAATCGTAGTAACATGTCTTGTAAAGGAGAGGCTGTGTTGCGTGCGGAGGAAGTATCACTTCTTTTACCTTCAAACCTCTTCAATGAGATCTTTCTTGACTGCATCGGTCCATTTCCACAGGTTTTTATCCTGTTATAGCATCATGTCTTATTAGTATTACTAAATGTTAAGGATGTCTAATTAACCAATCTTTGTTACATTATTTACAGAGCTACATAGGAGGTAGCTACTATGGTCGGAAGCCAAGGTACGCGAACCACCATGGTTCCATAAAGAAGCCAACTGTTGATGATGCCAGCACAGGCCGAGTTAAGCCACGCGGTACTGGAGTGTTCCTTCCTGCAAGGCCGATGAGTAGCTCAGAAGAAAAGAGACCGAAGAAGAAGCCATGCCCCATCATCTCATCTCATTCCAAACAAGTTTTTCTTCCTAAGGAATGGGCTTATTAGAATGTGCCTTGTGTATATCTTATACTATTAGAGAGGCTAAACACACAAAAATAAGCTTCAATGTCTGTCGCTAGAGCTGGGACGTACAGATTAGTATTGGTTAAGCTTGATAGAAACAATACAAGTCTATCTTCAATTCTCAAATACGAACAATTAAATTAATAAAGACAACGTACAATTTTAACACTTAAGCATCATGGAAGCTCTAGATGAAAAGCATCCCCCAAGAAAAGAAGGAACTAATTAATTTTTACTTCTTGTTTATTACATAAAGATAGAAGAAGAAATTAGAACCGATGCTGAGGACATAGTTACCATAAAGACTGCAAGTCCACTCCACAGATCGCATTACCCCTGCGTTTTTCGCTGCCATGTGCTAATATAAATAGTCTTACCCGTTAACCAAGCAATCCGGTTCTTTGCCCTACAGGCTCCAAAAAATAAAAGCTTCTCCTACAAAAGAAAGGTATCTACCATATCTACAAAGGAGTATTAGCAGAGAAGTTCTAGCATAAAGCCTTAGGACTTGCTAATGAAATCAAGAAGCGTACTGTGCTCGATCAATACATTTGATGCTGCAGATTTTAATAGAACATCATTGTGTCAACTCGGATTCTAATGCTTGACATAGATTACATCAACAACAGGGCATTTGGTCTAGTGGTATGATTCTCGCTTTGGGTGCGAGAGGTCCCGAGTTCGATTCTCGGAATGCCCCCATTGACTTTTTGTAAGACAAATGTTCTAAAGCCAGCTAACATTTCATCAGTATTAAATTACAAAAAATCCACATTCACTGCAATGTCCTGAAGGTCAACTAACAGAACTAGATCTAAAACGTAATTTCCTTCTTAGATTGTCTCAACAAGAAAACATTCTAGTATCAAATTCAAATATAAAAATAGAATAGTTTGAACTTACTTAGCAGTATATCTTTTCCACAGGATAAAACAACAACACAATGCTTCCATAGAACTAATCTAACAGCCGGGCATTTTGGAATGCACCCACTGGCTTTATTGGAAAGATGATCCATATATCATAAGATTTGTTTTGATGACCAAACTAGAAAACACTTGAAAGTTACGTTATTGAGAACTTACAAAAGCCATTAGAAATGGTGAAGCTTTAGATCCACTAGAAAATCCAGGGTAACATTTACCCAAGGATAACAAGTGCTAAACGCAAAGGAAAAGAAGAACATACCATTGTTTCACGACCATCAGTGAACTAATTTAGCAATAACTCTCTATATAGGGAGGACTGTCATATTTTGTAGACTGCACAGGGATAAGGGAATGAGCTGCAGAAACAAAGACAAAAAAATGCTGATAGCCAGCAATAAATGAATGACATAAAAACAAACAATTCTTACTGCAAAAGTGAACAAAAATAGATAGTCAATCAATTATTTTAAAAACCTCCACATGCACCACCATAAACCAGAAATCAGGATATTACATAAATGCTGATAGATTCATCAAGATTGAGCTAGAGAGATAGCAAAAAATTCATGATTACACATCTAACAGGACAGTGAAAACAAGTTGACAATGTACATTAGCTGAACAACAAGAAAAACAGGGCATTTGGTCTAGTGGTATGATTCTCGCTTTGGGTGCGAGAGGTCCCGAGTTCGATTCTCGGAATGCCCCCATTGACTTTTTTTGCAAACATATATGGCCTAGATGCCAGTTCGTAATTGTTGAATTACTGCATATCAATTTGTTTTAGGTCCTATGATTCCACAGATCACGTAAGCATTTCAACAATACGTATTACGTAAAATTTTCACGAAGATAAAAAAGTAACAAACAGTCCCATAAAAGACGTGCCAAAAGTCAACCGATAGAACTAAATCTATACAGCAGCTCTTATTTAAGATTTGCCTGGCAGGAAAAAAGAAAAAATATATAGCTATAAATGCTTCACGCATCAGAAATAAAGTAGAATGAAGTACCTTGTGCGTGTCAAGAATGAACCCCTAAAGTAGAAAACCTTTTGGACGTAAACTTCCAATGAAAAAACAGTGAAGTATGACTTTTCTCTGCAAAGGATTGTAAACACCAAACAAATCATTGAACTGATTTATATTAACAACAGGGCA
>KE155576.1:195761-214084 GCA_000411075.1 Sisymbrium irio | reverse complement strand
ATATTGCATATTTCAACAGATCCTAAGATCATTGTTTCAACTCGGATTCTAATGCTTGACATAGATTACATCTACAACAGGGCATTTGGTCTAGTGGTATGATTCTCGCTTTGGGTGCGAGAGGTCCCGAGTTCGATTCTCGGAATGCCCCCATTGACTTTTTTCATAAAGAGCTTCTAACTTCCAGCAGTTAAGTGTATCTTTACTTAGTCCAAAATTTCTTACAAATTTCTTAAACTTTCATTTCACCAAGAGAAAATCAATAACATAAAGCACCTTATAGGTTTCATTAGTAAGTTATAATGCTGTGGAAAAATAAAATCATACCAACCACTATTACATCTAATCAATAAATATTTTTACCTACTAAATTTCATGGTAGAGAGGACAATCAAGTCTAGTAAGCCACCGGGTTACCAAAGAATGGACAAAGCGCAAGAGAATTGTGATTAAGCATCAACACAAAATCAAAGTTATTGCAAAAAGGAAAAAAATGCAAATAGATGAAAAGAGGGCATTTGGTCTAACTTCAATTCTAGCTTCAATTAGTATGATATTTTTTGGGTGAATTCTCCGAATACAAGTCTAGCTTCAATTCTCAAACCTGAACATATGTATATCCATCCAATAAAAATTAATACAATTATAACACTTAAAGCATCGTGGAAGCTAATCATCCCCAAGAAAAGAAGAAAAAACTAATTAATTTTTACTGCTTGTTTATTATATAAATATAGAAGAAGTACTGTAATAAGAACTGTTGTTGAAGAGAGATTTACCATAAAAGGCTGCAAGTCCACTCCAAAGATTGCATCAACCCTGCAATTTCTCTTCCATGTGCTCATATAAATAATCTTGTTGCTAGTTTACCCGTCAACCAAGCAATCCGGTTCTTTTCCCTATAGTCTTTACATTCTAGTCCTACAGGCTCCCACAAATAAGAGCTTTTCATGTTCAGGTTAACTGGAAATGTATCCAACATATCTACAAAGGAATATTCAACAGAGAACATCTAGCATAAAGCTTTAGTACTTGCTAATGAAATCAGGATGCATACCATTCTCATTAAATCTGATATTGCATATTTCAACAGATCCTAAGATCATTGTTTCAACTCGGATTCTAATGCTTGACATAGATTACATCTACAACAGGGCATTTGGTCTAGTGGTATAATTCTCGCTTTGGGTGCGAGAGGTCCCGAGTTCGATTCTCGGAATGCCCCCTTTGACTTTTTGTAAAACAAATGTTCTAAATGCCACCTAACATTTCATCAATATTAAATTACAAACAATCCACATTCACTGCAATGTCCAGAAGGTCAACTAATAGAACTAGATCTAAAACGTATTTTCCTTCTTAGATTATCTCAACAACAAGTCATTCTAGTATCATATTAAAATATAAAAATATCGAATAGTTTGAATTCACTTAGCTTTAAATCTCTAGAACAACACAATGCTTCAACTCATTGACTTTTGGTAAAACATATGTGCTAAACGCAATCTTAAAGTATCTTAAAAAATAATTTTGATTCAATCCTAGAATTTTCATAGATCAACAACTGCAAACAATATAGAGGAAATAGAAAACGTAAAATGACTTTAGATTTTCGTTATTAAGTTCAAATGCAAAGAAAAGGGAAAGCAGACCTCTGTTCTGCGTCCAATATGCAAGACATTTTCACAAGTTAATCTTCATAGAGTAAAGGATCCATTCATCAGAGCTGCAGAGACAGTAAAAATTTCATGATTATGCATCAGGAAAGTGAAAACAAATATTAGACAATGTACGGAGAGCAGGACAGGGCATTTGGTCTAGTGGTATGATTCTCGCTTTGGGTGCGAGAGGTCCCGAGTTCGATTCTCGGAATGCCCCATTGACTTTTTTTAGAAGATGATCCAAGTTGATGTATTAAGATCTTTTTTCGATGTTCCTAGTTTTATCACAAGTCTTGTTCAAATGGATGCCATATATTACCTTTTCATTTCAGCAAGAGAGAAATCAAAGCAGAAACACTTGAAAATTTTGTTAAAGCCATCAGAAATGGTGTTCACGTTTATACCTATTAGAAAATCCGGTGAATGAGATACTCTATGACTACATTTACCCAAGGATGACAAGTGTTTCACGCAAAGGAAAAGAAGAACATACCATTGTTTCACGTCAGCCAGTAGATACTTTTAGCAAGTAAACCTTGATATAGGAGGATTGTCATGTTTTGTAGACCACCCTTTACACAGGGAATAAGAGAATGCTGCAAAACCAAAAGACAAAAAGATGTATTAACTGAACAACATATAAAAACAGGGCATTTGGTCTAGTGGTATGATTCTCGCTTTGGGTGCGAGAGGTCCCGAGTTCGATTCTCGGAATGCCCCCATTGACTTTTTTCTAAAAGATGGTCTACCTTCCAGCAGAAAAAATAGGTAGACAGATTTTGTGCCTACAGAGGTGCATATGGTAACCTTGTCTTGTAAGCCACCAAATTTAGAAAGAATAAGCAAAGCGTAAGCAAGACAATTGTGATTAAGCCATCAACACCAAAGCAAAGCAAAGTTACTGCAAATAAATGAAAACTTGCAAATAAATGGCATTGACAAAATGAAAACAGAGCATTTGCTTCGGGTAAATTCTCGGAATACAAGTCTAGCTTCAATTCTCAAACTTGAACACATGTATAACCATCCAAAAAATTAATAAAAACAACGTCCACTTTGAGCATTGTGGAAGCACTAGATAGAAAACATCCCCAAGAACAGAAGAAATCATTAATTAATTTTTACTTCTTGTTTATTATATAAATGTAGAAGTAATAAGAAGCGTTGTTGAGGGCAGATTTACCAAAAAAAGACTGCACGTCCATTGCATCAACCCTGCATTTTTTCTATGCCATGCTCAAATTTATAATATTGCCCAACTGACGAGCAATCCGGTTTTGTTCCCTATAGTCTCTAGTCCTACAGGCTCCCACAAAGATGAACTTATTCTAGAATCATTCAGCTGCTTCTCATGTTCACGTTAATTTAGAAAAGGTATCTACCATACCTACAAAGGAATACTAAACAGAGAACATCTAGCATTAAGCTTTAGGACTTGCTAATGAAATCAAGATGCATACTATCTCTCATTACATCTGACAATGCATATTTAAACAGATCCTAAGAGCATTGTTTCAACTCAGATTCTAATGCTAGAAATCCATTACATAAACCACCGGGCATTTGGTCTAGTGGTATGATTCTCGCTTTGGGTGCTAGAGGTCCCGAGTTCGATTCTCGGAATGCCCCCTTTGACTTTTTGATAAACAAATGTTCTAAATGCCACCTAACATTTCATCAATAATAAATTACAAACAATCCACATTCACTGCAATGTCCTGTAGGTCAACTAATAGAACTAGATCTAAGACGTATTTTCCTTCTTAGATTATCTCAACAACAAGACATTCAGATATAGAATAGTTTGAACTTGCTTAGTTGTAAATATTTTTCACAGGATAAAACAACAACGCAATGCTTCGATGGAACTAATTCAATAACTGGGAAATTTATAATGCTTCCATTGTCTTTTTGTAAAATATATGTGCTAAACGCAATCTTAAAGTTGCTCAGACGATCATCTTGATTCAATCCTAGCAACTTTATTTTCAATTCTAGAATTTCATAGATCAATAACTGCAAACCATATAGAAAACTTTTACTTCAGCAATAGAAAAGAAAAAAAGTAAGCTGCCTAAGATTTTCGTTATTAAGTTCATAATACAAAGAAAACGAAAAGCAGACCACTGTTTGCATCCAATATGTAAGCCTTTTAAACCAGTAATCTTCATAGAGTAAAGGTTGCTAGATTCATCAAGACTAAGGTGCAGAGACAGCAAATGATTCATGATTACGCATCTTAAAGGAAAGTGAAAACAAATATTAGACAATATACACTAGCTGAACAGCATAAAGGACAGGGCATTTGGTCTAGTGGTATGATTCTCGCTTTGGGTGCGAGAGGTCCCGAGTTCGATTCTCGGAATGCCCCCTTTGACTTTTTGTTAGAGCGTAGTTCTAAGTACCAGCCTAAAATTGCTAAGAAAATCGATATTGATGAATGCCCCGTTGACTTTTTGTATGAACAGTTCTAAATACCAAACTAAAATTGCTAGCAAAAATCAATGTTGAGTTAATCCAAGTTATCTCACAGAGATCTTGATCAACCTGAGGACCATATATTCTTTCATTTACGCAAGTGAAATGAAAAACAGAAACTGCGTTAAAGTTTCATTGTTCTGTGCATTATGCAAAAAGAAAAGAAAATATACCGCTCTTTCCCATCCAACCTATAAATTGTTTCAACCAGTGAACCACATTCAGTGAAAGCCGTTTATGATTACTGTGCATTTGGAAAAAATACACACTAAAATTAGAGCAAATGCAAATGCACAAAACAATTGAGGCCTAACAGACAATTGATTGAACTTAAACTAACTGTCAAGTGTCAACATCCAGATTCATCAAGACAAATGACTTTATATTTCCAGTGAATCAGGCGATTTTTCATCAACAAAAGAGTTTAAACACCACACAACTTGCTTGAACTGATTTATATCAACAAGAGGGCATTTGGTCTAGTGGTATGATTCTCGCTTTGGGTGCGAGAGGTCCCGAGTTCGATTCTCGGAATGCCCCCATATACTTTTTGTAAAAAACATTGTCTCAAATGCCAGCTAACATTTTATCAATAATACATTACATAGAATCAACTTTTACTAATAAGCCCTGAAAGTCAACTAATAGAACTAGATCTAAAACCTAGTTCCTTTCATCTACAAAAGATGAATTCGAAATGCTACCTTTAGGAAGTAAGAGGGTTTGAAACTATGTCATAGACAAAATCTACGTCAAAAAGCCAAACTTTCATAGTGTCCAACCTAAAGCTTTTCAACTCGTACTAACAGAAATCTGTTTATGTGAGTTTGGACAGAACTTATATCAGTCAAGCAAACCATCATTAATAAAATGTGTCTTCTACCATATTTTATCAAAGATGCATCAATACAAAATACATCTAATATCGGGCAAGGCCTACCGCCAAAAGAATTTTACATACGTTATCACCAACCGTATTTTACAAAGCTCCGTCATCTAATTCTTGCTTTGGGTGCAAGAGGAGTTCAATTCTGGGAATGCCCATGTTAAAACTTTTTTTAAAAGATGGCCTAAGTTCCAGCAGGAAAATTCTTAGAAAACATTTTTAGTCCTACGCTTTTCACATATCTTTGTTAAACAACTGAAGACCATATATCTCCCTTTCATTTCAGCAAGTAAATATCATAAACAAAATTCCCAAAACTTTTTAAAAGACTCATTAATACAGTGGAAAAGAAAACATACCGCTGGTTCACGTCCAATGAGAAGAATCATCTTAACCAGTAAGCTTCCAAAACGAGGACCATCTCATTTTGTAAGCTGTTTACTTCACATCGAATGAGCTGCAGAAACAGAAAAAGAATTGGGATTAAGCATTTCAACAGAAAAGCAAAAGGAAGCAATAATTTTCAAGGAAAAAGGAGGAAATGCAAAGAGGAGGCATTAACTGAACAACATAATAAACATGGCATATAGAACGAGTAGCCAGTGAAAATTCCTGCCTTTAGAACAACTCTACTGTGGGACCTTTTTAGATAGATACTTCCAAAATTCATGAATGCAGAGTCGAAGCCATTCAAAAACAAACAAAACTGTCAAGCCAGAACCAGTTAAAACCTAAACGATGCAATAACAGGAAAATTGGTTTCAATACAAACAATTGGTGGTCCTGGGGTTACCCTACTAGGCAATAAGCAAGCGTACTGAATGTATTACTGAAACAGAGCAAATCTAGTCCAGTTATAACAAGATAATCGTTGCGTGAATCTAAAACGATGGCCATTAATACGATTAATACAAATATTACAATGCTCATAAGACAAGTTCCTTTCAAATTTGTTCTGATACAAATTTAATTATCACAAGTTTTACAATGGAGCGTGAGATGGTGAGTCCGAGTTGTCCTCCAAATCCTAGATTGAGGGTGATGTTTGCCTAGAACCATGACCAGCCAACTGTTCTCTGAATCACAAGTAAGCATTCCATAGGAACAACTCAGAGATGAAGCCTACATAAGGTTTACAATATCGTTATATCAAATTCAGGAATACAGTTTGACCTAGATCATGACGAGATGAAAACCCCTCCACTTATCTCCTCATAAACAGAAGATTCATGGAAAATTTTTGTGAGATGTCTCAGCTGGACATGAACTGGAGCTTCAGCTTTTGCGTCTGCATATACATAAGCAAGTAGCCTACTTCTGCATTCACCGATACATAATCAGTTGTCTGGAGTGTTATTGTCTTCTCGTTGATCCTCTACTGGAAGAAGACCAATCTAGGAAAACACCATCAGGAAAAAATATGTTCATTAAGGCATACAAGTATGTTTTTCTACCATTTTTGGGTACTTAAACTTAGGGCATTGCTCGATGAAAGCGGGTGGTCTCTGATAAGTCACAGAAGCTGCTCTGATCAAAATCCCGGCAGTTAAACCCCAGATCATATAATCTTTATCTCCTGTTTTGTAGTCAAAGTAGTGGATCAAATACTTCTCCCCCATCCACTCTCTCTCTTCAGATCTCCGGTTCTCATCCTTGACAAAAAGAAACAATAAATATGCTTCAGAAGGCAAAACACAGCTGTAGCATAAGTAACAAGATGAGAAAACAAGAGGAACCTTAAGGAACATTTCCAAGGGTGCATCAAACACAGCGTCCACTTCCGCAGGATTTGGTATTGGATTAAATGTTTTTTTGTTCCTCAAGATTCCTATCACAGGTATTACTCGAAGGAGATGCTGTAAAACAGTGACACGCATGTAAGAAAATATCAATAGTGGGAAAGAACATTTTTACAATAGAAAGGCATGATTCGGCCATACTAACACGAATCCCTCTGAAGAAGATTCAGGATAATTAGCAACTAGATCTCTGCTACTATGATGTAAAACAGCTAAGATGGAGGTTCCAGAATCAAAAGCAAATAGACTATCACTAAGAACATGTATCACCAACAAGATAAAGAGAACTGGGCATTTCTTATATACCTTAGACAGAAATGGTTCGAGAGAGGTGACAACATCAACAAGTGAAGGGTCCAATCCAATCTCTTCCTCAGCCTCTCTCGTTGCAGTCATCCCATCATCTTTATCATCCTCCTCGGCTTTACCACCCGGCAGTGAAACTTCTCCTGCAACCCAAAAAAAGAACCTTTTTGATGATGTCCTGATTTTATGTGATACGGGCAAGCACAGAAACCAGTTCCTAATCCAGTTCTGCTCAAATAAAACCAAACTAATCAACAGACAACCGGACAACGAAAGGAAGCACAAACCCGAGTGAGTAGACAATCTGGAAGACCTCTTAGTGAGGATGACGCGCAAATCACCGTTGTCTCCTTCGAAGATACAGATCAAGACAGCCGCTCTCTTGGGTCTGAACCTCTCGGGGTCTTTGGGAACCGGAGACATAGATTCCTGAAACCCAACCTGAGAAACCACTTTCCCAGCGCTCTCCTGATCTACATGCATCTCCTCGGAGTCGTCGAACGATGAAGAAGGCGGCGGCTTGTACATGCGTAGTTGCTGGGCCAAGGCGGCGAGTCGAGAGGACCCACCGAAAGAAGAAGTCCCAGACACCGCAGGCTCCATGAAATTGCAGAGAAAGGTTGTGCGTGCAAGTGAGGGAAGCCTGCGATGGAGTAAGAACATCAAAACAAAAACAAAAACAAAACGAATCGCTCGAAATGGATTCTGTGTGTGGCGAAATCTAATCAGACGAAAGAGATTCGAACAATCAGTTCATTTGGAAACAAAATCGACACCTCCTCGTGACTCGTGAGTCACGTGTCTTGTTCTTTTTGGTTTTCTGTCGCTCGTGACCGTGGGAAGTGGTACGCTTCAGAAAAACGAGATGTTTATTGCTTATTTGCTTTGTGTGTTCTAACTTTTTCTATACACGGAAATTAGGTCAAATGATCATAACCAACCTAAAAATTAAGAGAACAATTCTCGAATCATTTTTTTTTAATAAATACTATATTATCTGATTAAGTTTTAATTTTATATGCAACAGATAAAATTACTATTTTATTCACATCAACCGATTTTTTCTACTAAAAAAAATATTTTTTCATATTTCATATTTTCGAAATTCTCAATCTCAATCTTAACTGTGAGCCATCATCACTGCCTACAAAAACATTGTCACCACCACTACCATCAACGGAATTTTATATTTTCTCATAGACATATCTTTCACAGACATAGAAAAACATTCATTTTCTCAACTTCGTTCCACCACAATGTTCGATGAAATTTTAGAGATCTAAAAATAATTTAACAATGGTGGATGCAATTATCTATAAGAAAAATAATGATTCTATCAATACATGTAAAATTACTTCACGAAAATAGTGGTTTCATTTGATTAATCTCGCTACGTCCACATATATAATTATTATTTGGTTTATTCTTTATCATGAACAGCCTCCGAATGCCGCCCAGTTAAATGCATTCATTTGGTGAGGCTTGGACACGTGGTTTCTAAAAATTCATCGAATATCGTGGTGGAACGAAGTTGAAAAATGAAACATTCTAATATTTATCATTATATATCATTTTTATTTTAATTTGCTATTTATATAATGTTAATATCGAAAATTTTATGTAGAGTCACGAATAATTTCTTTTTTTTCTTTTATGTCTATATTCTTAATTTTAATAGCCTATATTTATATTAAGCAAATTAACTTTTCTAACCAATAAAATGTTAATGACGTCAAAAAGAAACAAAAATTAATAATTGGAACATTTCATCAACTCTAGGAGTGTTCGTCTACGTCTTTAATGAAGTCAGTCTATCTTTGATGGGTTTATGTATAGCAATACTCATGGGTTGGTTATAATTTTTTATGAGTCAATTATATGTTTCTATGATTATTAAAGAAGTAGCCTTTGATAAGAGACTTTTTGGTATTGTTGAAACCTCAACTCTAGTCAGAATCGGTTCAAAGGCCAAGCAAATGAAGTCATATTGGAATAGCAATTTTTAAGTGATAATTTTTTTAACAATTTATATATATATATATTTTTAAATAATATAGATAATAAATAAAATTTTATGGATTTTTCAATTAGAGTAACAGTTAGTCTTTTCTTTTTAAAAATAAATTTAAATTTAGAGAATTATATTTTTTCAAAAGAAATAATAAAATTATAACTTTGAATTTAGAAAGGTAAAATCAAATTTACAAATTTTAAAAGCATGATAAAACAATTTGAGATTACTAAAATCATACAATTTGATTTTAAAGTTCACCCTTTTAGCTAAATTTCCTTTAAAATTTACTGCAAAAAAATTTTAGATTGATTAGACGAAGTTTTGTGTTTGTTCAAGAGAGGAAAATACACAAATTCACGTCTAGTTTAGATGGGAATTTAACTCAATTTGGTTGAGTTCAAAAAAAATCAGTTATGTGTGTTAGGTAGATTGTTTAGTCTACACTTACAATCATAATTCACATATATAGCTGTGTCAGCTAGCGTAATAAACCTAAAATACAAATTTGATTAGTTAGAACTGGTGAACCACCCTTTAGAAAATCCAAAAGTCATTGAAGGGTTGGTGCGATAAAAATGGCCTAGAATTTTTCCCAAATATAGACCTACGAGATCATTCTAATACTCTACTATATTCTAAGCATAGTAAAATCCTAAAAAAAATATTTGTCGGTGATCAAACTTTTATATGAAAGTATATGTTAGTTCGGATGTTCGTGGCTCATAAGACACATAACTTTAAAATTGCGGATACGTACGTGTAAAATAGATTGTAGATAGTATTTTTTTATGTGACAAAAAACTGTTTAATATCTTTGTATAATCACAAAAAGGAACCTCAACCTTTAAACTCTCAAACCAAACCTATTTATTGTGTCAGAACATTTGTCCGTATTGAAATTATATTCTAGTAGTTTATAGAGAACTTATCAGACTATTTCTTGTCGGGATTGAGTTCCTAATTTTCTCAATTGGCGTTTTCTACGAGCAGTTGTTCAGACCAAAGAAAAACCAATAGAAAAAAAACACGATAATACTCGAATCAGACAAACTAAAGGTTAGAATTGTAGAACGAAACAATGGGAGAAAAAGAAGAGAAGAAAGAAAAAGGCGAGGAAATCATCACCGCAGTTTACAAGGTACACCTTCATTGCCGGAAATGCGCATGCGACATCAAAAAGCCTCTCCTTCGATTCCAAGGTTAGGCCTCACCGCAGTTTACAAGGTTCCCCGTAACTGTCTAGTTAATATATAACCATAAACTAGTAGTAAAAATAGCTTAGAGAAAATATAGGTTATCATAATCTCTCTTCTTGACTCTTGATGTATAAACTTTGAGCTTTGGATGTCGGGTATAGATTTATTTATATCTGTTTCTCCTACATGTCCAAGAGATTTGTTTTCTTCTTCTTAAATTGGTTTTAATTTTGGTCGCGAGTAGTAACTGTTATGGAGATTATTTGCATGGCTGTTTTATGTCAAAGTGGTCGATACAAAATTATCCATAGGCAAATTAATTAGGCCGTAACAATTAATTCAGGCCCCGATTGTTAACGATTGTCGATTTAGGTTTTAAAGACTTTAGCTTTTAAAACTTTATTTTTTCTCTAAAATCTTTAAGACTTTGTTTTTTCTCTAAAATCTAAAATTGTGGTTTTAGAAAAACATGAAGAAAATTGAAGATTTTTTTTAAAAAAATGGCTTTAGAGGCTTTATACGAAATTTTAAATGGTCTAAAGCCTAAAGTCTGATTGGTAAATTTTTTTGATTTTAATGGCTTAATAAAATCTAAAGCCTTCAAAGCCAAAACACCAATAAAAACTACTTTATTCGATCGATCTCAACCAACAAAATGACAAACTTTAATACCATTAAGCTGTCACAATATGGTTTGCATGAGAGTTATTTGTTGATTTATCACAAGTGTGTTAAACTGTCACTTGGAGAGTTGATATCGCTCTAGTAACATTTTGATTAATAATAGGGGTTCATGGTGTGGAGGTTGATTTGGAAAAGAATGAAATCAAAGTAAAAGGGAAAATAGAAGTAGTGAAGATTCACAAGCAAATCGAGAAATGGAGCAAGAAAAAAGTTGAGCTCATCTCTCCAAAACCCTCTGAGGTTAAGAAAACCACCACTGCAACAACTACAACTACTTCTGTGGTAGAGAAGAAAACTACCGAGGTCAAAAAGGTTAGTTTGCTTGCATAATGGCATAACATACATGCCCATATGCATGTGATTAAATGAATGGAGTTATGAGCGTTTTCTTATAATTATCCACAGGACGTTATCCGCACGACAGTACTAAAGGTACATATTCATTGTGGAAAGTGTGAGAAAGATCTTCAGAACAAACTCTTGAAGCACAAAGGTATGATTGAGCTTGATCAATAAATTTTAAAAATAAGTTTCAAATGTATCAACTGAAAGGGAGTAAGGGGACACCATAAATATATTTTAAATCAGAAAATTTAGTTTTGTAAATTGAATAACTTTTCTGGCTGTCCGATTCTAACTTGATTATTATGGCAGCTATTCACATTGTGAAAACTGATACAAAAGCGCAAACCCTAACGGTACAAGGGACAATAGAATCCGCAAAACTTTTGACCTATATAAGGAAGAAAGTTCATAAACATGCAGAGATCATAAGCTCAAAGACGGAAGAAGAGAAGAAGAAGGACGAAGAGAAGAAGAAAAAGGAAGAAGAGGAGAAAAAGAAGAAAGGAGAGGTGAAAGTAGAAGTGACCAAAACAACTACTCAAATTGTGGAATTTAAAGAAAAAGTAAAAGTTGAGGGCCAGAAAGATAACGATGGAAACATACCTTACTTCGTCCACTACGTTTATGCACCACAGTTGTTCAGTGATGAAAACCCTAATGCTTGTTGCATTGTCTAGTTAAATGTTTAAATGTTTGTAATGCCGCCCATTCATGCGAAATTAGACAATTACCCTCAAGTAAATCATATTGAACAAATGAGAATGATGTATTGACAACTGACATGCTGTTGTTGTAGAAGTGAAAATATACTTTTGGTATTCGATGACTTCAAATCGACATAAGTTAGAGCTGTTAAAATTTTAAAATAAGTTTATTTTAGTTTATGACATGCTTTCTACAGAATGAAAAAACTATAAGTAAAATTGGTGTGTTTTGAATGGTTGTCACATTTCACCATTTATTTCATAATACATTAATTGAGGAGAGAAAGCGAGGAACTCACTAAAAGAATCTATCAGCTTCCTCTTTTATTCCATCCTGGATGGTGATTAAAACCCCATCGTCATTCTCAACCTCCCTGATCATGTTCCTTGCTTCACGAGTTTTCACTGCATTGTAAAAAACTATGTCGTTCTGATCACCTACTTTCAATCACTGCAACTTAGATTTCTGTTTGTAGAATTCCTCTTTAAGGTCTGGTAAGAGTTTCCACCTCTTGTATGCATGTGCTTCTTCTTCAATTGTTGCTTCGCTTGGATTTTCCAATGTGCTTTTTTAAAATTTATCATATTTTCAGAAAGATGACATACATTCACTTTTACGAAAAGCATTTTTTTTTCTTTTTATATGAATTCAAAATTTGTTCTCTGCATTTTTTTAAAACATTTAAGAAAAATCACATAGAGTTACTTCATTTGACATATATTATTTACTTTTCAGATTATATATTATACCAATTAGGGTGACCAAAGAATTCTTGACCTGTAGCCCTAATCACGAATATTATTGACTTGTACGTTCATGTACCGTATCCGTGGACAACAAGTTGATATACCACAAATAGTTAACTATGCGTCTATTTTGACGGATGAGAAAAGAATATTAATTTAAATTATTATTACACACAACAAAGATAAGTACTGATAAACAGAGAGTTCGCATACATCCCACATTTATAATATTCGCAATGCTGAATAAAATATTTTACTTTGTATTCATCCCACAATTAAAAATATTAAGTCGTATTCGCTCTGCATCTATCTGCATTTGAAATTTTGTTGATCTGTATTTATACACACGGATTTAACGTATTACAGATAATCTCAAATTCCCAACTCTACTCATACATATGTGTATGTTATTGGATGTAGATACCATAAATGATAAATGAACTCAACAAATTGTCATAAAACTGAATGTCATTGGGACTGAGAAAATTTCCTACATAATTTGAACTTAAATCTTTATTGTTTACAATGTATGTAATTGCAGTTAGATGGGAAAAGGAAATTTCTGTGTTTTCTAAAACGTAGAAAAATTTACTAATGTTTTTCTTGGATAAAATGTTAAATTAAATTTACTAATGTTTTACCCAAAAAGATATAAAGACAAACCTTAGTAATTTTTCTTCAATCATCTCTTTGTCTCTTCATTCTCTCATACTGAAGATCATCAGTCTGAAGCTGGAACCTACAAAGTGGACAAGAATTTCTTGTTCTTAACCATGGCAAAATACAATCCCCATGGTAAGAGTGTCCACATGGAAACTTCTTCCCGATCTCACCCATCACCATTGCATCCGTACACACAGCACAATCCATAATCTTACTTTCAGAAGAACCAACCTAGAAAGTCTCTAACGCCTCAACCGCTGATTTTGCAGCTGGTGGTACTCCTCTCTTTCCTCCACCACCACCGTCTCCTTCCGCTAAATTCTGAAGCCAATATTCGAACTCAGCTGGATCGTCGATGTAATCACCTGGATTAATCCCTGTGTTCCTGTCCGATATCGTAAGGAGCCGGGTGAGCAGTAGGTCTTCTAATTCAGACCAACTGAGACTTAATATGAATAACTCCCCGTACAAAGACTGCACAGTCTCCTCCAGAGTAGGAGATGAAGCGTCGGACATCGTTCTTGCGTGAAATGAGTGTTTAGATGACTCTCTAAGTTTTAAAGTTTGTGTCTGTACAATTAATCTGAGGAAACTTTTGTATTTAAATAAATAAATAGTCTTAACCTAATCCTAATTAGAAAAGAAAATACTAACGCGAAAAGGAAAATTACATAGAAAAGGGAAAAAAGAGAGTATAAATATCTTCCGTTGGGTTATCGGATTTTTGGCTCCTGGATTAGGAACCGATAGTGCCGATAGTGGATAGAATCATAGAGAAAACAAAATAGCATGATACTCATTACCAAATAAACACCCACAAAATTATACTAATTATTTTTTAATTTGTCTCATTAATATATACTTTCAAAAAAAAAAATTATATAAAGCTTGTTCAAGAAATTTGAGTATTAATAGCACTCCATTATAGCACTAATACATAAATGCTATAAAAAATGCTAAACTCGAATCCCAGTTATATCATAGCATTAGATTGATGCTAGGAAAAAATTTCATTAACCGGGAACTCCAAAATCACTACTATAACTGAAAGTTTATTTGGGAGCCAAAACACTTGAGCCAAAATTTGTTGTTTTTCTGCCACATTCACCGTCACAAGTTTTCAGTTGAAATTGAAAAAAAAACTCTTAAAAATACAACAATTGTCTCTGTCTCTTAATCCTCTCTCTTCTTCTATTTGGGACTTCTAAGTCTCTAGGGTTTTATTCTTCTCTAGTTTCCCTTGAATCGATTTACTGAAATTGAATCGGCAAATTAAATCTAGGGTTTACTATTTCCCTTAACTGATTTGAGATCAAAATTTAACTAAAAATTATGGATTGATGAAGGTTTGAATTAGGGTATTGTCAATTTTTTAAATCTTAAATTCTATACTCCAAACACATACCCTAAACTTTAAACTTCTAATCCTAAACCCTAAATTACAATCTCTTAACTATAAATACTAAGTTTTTAATTGTAAATTGTTTAATACCAAAATCATAAAATATATGAAAATTAAAAAAAATTAAGTATTAAAAAAATAATGGGAGAGTTGGATTAATATTTCTAAATTTTTTGTAATTTGAAAACTAATCTATCTAATTAAAAGTTTGAAAACTAACTTTCTTCTTAAGTAAAAAGACATAAATACCCATTATTAATCATGAGATAAAATTTTATTTAAAAGTAGAATATTTTAAAATATCTATATTTATATATTTAAAATTCTTAATATATATATATCTAGTAATTATGTTTATTTTTATTATTTTTCATTTTTAACAAATTTAGATATACACATATTTATTTATATCTTTATTATTTATCTAAAAATTAGTGGATATGCACATATATTTGTATCTTTATTATTTATTTAAAATAATAATAACTATGTGCATATCTAATCATGTTTATCATCAGTATATACATTTCCTACTTCATTGTATAAGAACTCACGAAAGTTTTAGAATTTTATTGCGTTAACTTTTATTAACTTATATTGCTATAAACAAAATTTTAAATTTTAATTTGGATTTTAAAAGAGAAAAATATGTATTAGTAGATTTTATCCAAAGAATATTCTATTAGTTATTATCAATTTAAAAATTTTGTTGTTATAATATCTAATTAATGAGAAAATTTTAATTTTTTTTTCAATTTTTATTTACACATTTTGAAAATGGCGTATTTTAAAAAAATAAAATAAATAATAATAAAGAAACTCGAAATTAATATAAATATATATATTAAACAAATTATACAGTTTATGTGTTAGGGAGTTTTTGGTACTTTTAGATGTTAAGTAAGGTAGTTTTCAAACTTTTAAATAAAAGGGTTAGATTTCAAATTATTTAAAGATTTAATAATATTCATGCAAATTTCCTCAAAAATAATTTACTAATTTAAAAAAACATTCAATTATTACAATTTTTTTTGAAATGCAAACAGAAAAACTATTTTCTGATTGGTTAATCCATAGAGTTAAAGGATCACCCCTTTCTAACCTCTTGTTGACTATTTTCCTTCTCACTTCCCTTTGTGTGTCATGCGTACTCTCTTTTTTTTTCTTCTTTTTTTTATCTGTGTGGGAAACGACTCTTCCTCTTCTTTTCTTCGATGGTTTCTCTCTGTGTTATTTTCGTCATATATCCTTTAACACCTTCTTTTCAGATTTATCTGCAAGGTGTAACTCACCTCATGGATCTCGCGGCCGAGGAGCTTCAATTGTGAATCCAGCACGCTCTCCTAATTGGGTTCGTCTCCTCGTTTTTCAATTCTGCTACATCATCTTCCTCTTCGCCTTCTCTCTGTTGGAGTATAATTGAGTTTCACAAATCAAGGGGCGTCTCTGTTAAGTAGAAGTTATTGTGAAGAGTTACAACTCTTACTGAGTCATGTTTTGAAGTCTATATAAAGACATTGTCTTTGTCTTGTAAATAACAAGTTTTCAAGTTCGAGTAAATATAGTTTACAGTTTTGGTATTACAATGTTTCTTTTTTTTTCTTCTCTTCTTCAAAACATGAGCATGGTATCAGAGCCTTAACGATTCAAAGGCCTACAAAGCACAAAGAGAATCTACAATTCTGCAAAAGTTGATAGTAGAAAGTTCAAGCAGAAACAGAGATACTGCAACAAAGTTGCGGCAAGTGATTCTGTTATTTGATGGAGAAAATGATGGAATCTGGTGTGTATTAAGATAAAGACTATCTATAACAACAAGAGAATAATTGGTAGTGGATGAGAACACGTTCCAGACCGATGCAAACGAGAAAACAGCCAAAGGGTGCAATTAAAAATAATTAAAGGAAGGAAGCATCAATGGAGGAAACACATATGAAGGAGTGTCCGATACTCAACCAAAAAGAGGAGAAGAATCTGGTTTAAAATCAGAAAATCAACAACAACAAAAATGGTGTGGGTGTGTAAGAAACACAGTCACACGGAGATACACACGACGAAGAAGCAGCATGTTGGAGAACATAGCAAATACTTCTTAGCAAAAAATCAAAGCTGGTGAACAAAGAAAGTCACCAAGCAAGAAATTGAAGGCTGCTTACCTAAGAAGAAAAGGGAGCAGAAACCGGTTTCAAAGAAAATCGAAGAAGACTTGGTCAGTGATTCACGCAGATGGGAACCAGTTACAAAGATAACTGAAGAAGACGTGGGAAAAGATTCACGCAAAAAAAGACGTCGATGAGACGTAATGGTGCAAAGGAGGACACCAAACAAGAAGAAAGGAGGAGGCTTACCTCATAAAAAAAATGGAGCATGGGTTGCAGAGACAACCGAAGAAGATCCATGCACAAGATGGGAAACTGGTTGAAGAGATAACAACCGAAGAAGATGTGAAAAGTCACGCACAAAATTGATGATCAAGGAAGACATCAAAAGTAACGAGACGAAAACTCAGAGGGACTTGAAGAAGATTGCAGCGACAACTAAAGAACGTGTAGAGAGGAAGACGGAAGTTAACGTGGAGATGACGTGACCGAAGTTTTTGTGGAGGATTGACAAGAGAAAGTCAACCTTTGTGTGACAAATAAAAGGAAATCACTAAGAGGGAGGTAAAAGCAACGACAGAGAGAAGAAACGAAGAATGGAAGATGAAAGAAAAAGCTGCAGGTTAGAAAAAGAAGAAGATATAGCGAATAGAATCATCAAAATTATTACGCACAATACGTGTGAATAATTAAGAAGGAAGATATGATCATTGTATGTATTAAGATACGTGTCTTGTTGGAAAAGATACAACTCTTTAAAGTTCTTTCTTCAACACTCTCTCCTCTACCGTCGCATCTTTGACACAGGTAAACCACTTTCCTCGACTATCCCCCAAATGAAAAAAAAAGTCACTCTTTTGGAACCGCTCCTTCGATCGATCGAGTCAAAATGTTGTCACCAGGTGAAGAACTAACTCTAGCACTCTCATTGATTCTGGTTTTAGCGAGGGAATCCTTTCCCACTGAACCCATTCAAAAGTCTTTATCTTTTTTTTTATGTCTGTAGCCGTATGCTTGATTCGCTGGGGTTAATTTAATTGCAGTGTCGACAGAAGACGATGGACTTTAATTTGTTGTGTCGTGCAAAGCCATGGAGAAAAAGACAAGCACTGTACAATTAAATATTGTCGCAAGTGCTTATTGATTAGAGCTCCAAGAGTGAGCGATTCTCAAGAGCAATGTATATCTTTTCTTTTTTTTTGACCAAAGCAATGTATATCTTTGATTTTATTGATTTCAATAAACAATATTTGTCACTTGATTACATAAATTTTTTGATTCTTTTTATTGTGATCCATCAAGGTTTCAACGTCGAGTGAGAGTGGCCTTCCAACAACTC
>KE155576.1:175302-195588 GCA_000411075.1 Sisymbrium irio | reverse complement strand
TTTTTTTTTTTTTTTAATATAAAAAGTAGTGAACCAATCGTGGAACGCCACGTGTGCATGGATCTCACGATTTCAAGCTGAGTACGTTACTTATTTGAGCAAAGAAAAGCCTGTTGCTTAATTTTATTGGTGGGCCCCACCGTTTTTTGTCTTAAGCAACTCTATAGGCGACGCCGATAATTGTGCTATAAGAACATCCCATCAGTAAGTTTCTCATAGAGGATCTCAAAATAAAAATAAATAAAAAAAAAAAAATTAAAAGAGAGAACACAAAAGTTTCTCATTTGAGAAATTTTGAGAAATTTTCAGATTTTCACTTGCCATTTGTCACTCTCTTAATGAGTCAACTGTATATAAATAATTAAAATTTAATTATATAACAAATATTAATATTTTTATTATTTTTAGATTTAACTAATGGAGATGCTCTAAAGTAAGACAAAAAGACTGAAGACAACCAAAACAAAACTTTGTCAAGAATGCAATTTAGCTTTAAAGGAAAAAGATTAAAAGTTGAATTTGTGATTTAGATATGTCAAGAATGTAATTTTACTTTTTAATTACATATATTTATTTGTAATAGATTTTTTATATTATAAGAAAATAGGATGTTTTATTTTTAATATGGTAATTTCATGCTAAAATATATTATATGTTTATAATATAATTATAATTATAAATAATTAATAAAATATATATATTACAAAAATAGAAATTAATAAAATAAACTATTTAATGACATTTTATTTATGTCATTATACAATATTATAGAACATTAGAAGAGAGCAATAAAAGATATATTAGAGCACCAAATAAATACTAGGAAAAACTATAAGAAAAATATTTTATAATAAACAATTATTATTATAGTATATAGACCAATAACAAATCAAAATAATGTTATCATACATGTTATATACCATAGCAAACAAAATAATATTACCACAAAAACGAGAAACGTTACCGGAGAAGGATCCAAATAGAGATGGTGACAATAAAAAATAAGAAAATAGTTGCTAACTAGAGCTATAAGGCAGAGTAGTCATTATATGACTATACATTTGGAAAAAGTAGATGTATCAAAAACTATACAACTTATATATCACATATGAGACATATATGTATTAAATGGCGTTATTGTGCCAACATCACAACTTTATATCAAATTACACGGATTATAGTTTTGCCAAAAAAATTACACGAGCAATATATTACACATAAACATTTTAAAATCAGTTGATCCATTTTTAAAAACAAAACTCAATCAAATAAAAATGACCCATGCCAATTAAAATCAGTTTAACAGATCCAAATCAATTCAAAACTTACAAAATATCAATTTCCATCGTATTTATTTATCTTCTTTCCACCAAAGGAAATATATATTTTTAAGTATAGAAGTAGTTTTTTTTTTGGTACGAATGTTAATTTATGGTAAGAAGTTTAGATAAAAAGAAAGAAAATAAATATATATGATCTTGAATATGAAAATTTCAAATTTACATAATAAAGCATTTACTTTTATAATTTGATATTTTTAGGATGTTAGTTCATTTTCTTTCTAACATTTTCTTGAAAATAAATAATAAGTAGTATGTAGACAAAAACTTAAAGTGGGTGATATTAATTTGAATTTTTTTTAATTGAAATAAAATGATATATTATTAAAAATCAAAAATGTATATACAATCTTAAAATATATTTTGGTTTTTAAAATTTTTTTTGATAAAAATCATTTTAACGTGGATGGTAAAAACCAGTTAATATTTTTTAGTATTCTAGTTAATTGGTTTTTATCAGTCAGTTTAATTTTTTTTATTTGGTTCTGGTTTAAATTCAAATAATGAATTAACTGAATTTAAAATGATTATGTATAATCTATACTATAATAAATGGTCAACTCTCTCCATAATCATGACACGTTAGCATTTGAGAAAGTGATATCTGTCTTTATATTTTTAAAAATACCAATTTCTTCATTTTATTGTACAATTGTCTTCATGTAAACCAAAATACTGTACGTTCAATTTATTTTGACCTTTTGATTCCTCTTCTATTTAACCTTCGCTTTCTACCTTTTTTTTTAAGATCCTCTTGAAATTCTGAATCAATTCCTCAGAGAATTCAATCACTCTCCCCAGAAACCCTTGCCTCCTTCCAACAATATCACACGAAATTGGTAAGTCTTTGTTCCGACATCATCAGCGCCAACGACAGTGAACGGTAACACTCAAAGCCCTGATCTCTCTCATCAGTCACCATTCGTCTCTTCCATTTTCGAAAATCCTGTTGTTTTACTTTTCATATTCGTTAAATATCACAGTTCAAGCGTCACGAATTGGGGCGAAGGAAAAAAAAGGTTTCAGATTTAGGGCATTCCCTATGTTGATTTAGCAGGACTCTCTATGATAATAATCTTACTACGGTAAACGACATCAGCAAAAATCTGCAAAATCTGAATTAAGTTGTCACAATAGTCTTTCATTTATGGTATTTCTTTTGTTCTATGTCGCTAGGCGGAAATGGGTTAGAGAAGATGACTTGGCAAGAGATTTGAAGGAAAAAATTTGATCACACGCTAGCAAAGGAAAGAGGTCTGTGCAGAAACTATGCTCTCTTTCAGATTAATATATGTCTACTACTTCATTTAACTCAACAATTCTTTTCGCTTTACGATAAATAGTATTTTTTTCATAAACACTTAAGAATACTAAGATGATTAAAGAACCTGTGGTTAATTTGGATATTTCTTTGTTTAGACTGCTGTTTTATTGATTCTCAATCTTTTCAATAGACTGCAAAGCGTGCGAAGATATATAATGTTGCAGTGGCTGGTACAACTCATGGCCGAGCAGAGGAAAATGTTAAGTTCCATACGCACTCATATTGCTGTCTCGATTATCAACACGTACGTATGCTTTATATATGTAATCACTTACCAGTATACAACATCAAAAATAAAAACAATATTATCTGGTTCAATCAGTTTATGGTCTCGTCATGTTTGGCTCATGTGCTCACAAGATGAAGGATGCGGAAATATATTGATTAGGAAACTCTTAAGGTGGGAAAAAGGTTATTGACTAAAGAATTTTCTATTCTTACGTTGATTTTCTTTTGTGTGCTACTCTTGCAATTACAATTTATGAATTCTCTTTTATTATGTCTCATTATTTAATTTAAAAATCTCTGCTCTTTGTAAACACAGGAGACAAGCTGAGGGCCTAAACAAAGGCTTTATGTTTAAACAAAAGACGAAATCTGAATCTCTCCCAACTATAATTTAGAAGACAATGGTAAGAACAGCAACAACATTATGTGACTTAATGTCTTAGATTCTTATCCTCTCACATTTTTGTGTCTTTGCATTAAGCTGTAGTTAGTTTTTATATTTAGTTATTATATGTGTATATATTTTCAAAACACTCATCATATATACAAATATAAAACTTTAAATTGTTTCCCTTTGTTGTTTCATTAAATAGATGCATATTTTCCTGGATAATATTTGATAGAGCCTACTTCAGTAAAGATAGAAACAGATATGACTTTTATGGCGGCTATTTAAGGGTATAGGATTAGAAGGACAATGGCTTCTTAGAATAGCTTGGTGAGGAGATAGAAAGTTAATGGCGTAGATGAAAGTTGCACTCTATAAAATTTTAGGGGGATAGTAATAGCTACATGAAGTCTCTTGTCTGGTTTAAATGTTACTGATTGGATAGTGTTCCACATTTTCCCTTTTATTTTCTTGTCAAGGTAATATTTCAACTTAGAGGTTTAAAAGTGAGATAGAAATGTATACGTTGATGTCTGTTTGACTGCATGTTATTAGGTTTAGTAAGAGTCTAAGGTAGTGATGATTCTTGCTGAATTTCCTCAGCATTATAAACGATAAGAATTAAGATAAATGGAAAAAAGAGAGCAAGTCTCATGTTGCTCATGACCTGAGTGGAAGTTTATGGACTTTCTGTTTTACTACGTATCATTTTTATGGAAATGAGTCAAGGTTTATTGGAGAGACCATGTCTCTGACCCAAAAGACGAATGTGATTTCTGTGTTTAATGTTGCAATATCTATGTTGTTATTAGTATGACTTTAATCTTTTATCTGACATGTCAGTTATGGGAGCCATAGATTTGCTATGTGCAGTTGCATCTAGGTTATATGGTTAACTACGATTGGTTTGCTACTTTTACTTGACTTCTGAATTAAATGGCTCTAGAGTATGTGATTCATACTAATAAATTATTGCTTGTCTACGGCTGTTTGAATCTGTGAATAGTTGGAAGTAAGGCTTTGTGTTGAAGTCATTAGATTTGCACTTCATAGTGTTGCCTTATGGACTTCTTCTTTCTCATTTTTCTTTATTTCCATTCTTTTTGTACGCTTTTTCTCGAAACAGAGGTTCTGGAAGGTTGACATGGGAAATTGCAAACGAATTCCAAACAAGCAGAGAAGGACCAGGTGAATCTAAAGACAGACAGTGTAAGAGAGGTATGTAGCTTCAAGTTAACAATGTAGTTGCACCGGGACGTTGGTTGAGTGACGTCTCCCATATCCGAAACGTTTCAGGGACGGGAACAGCTCGGGGACGGGGAAGAAACGTTTTTGTGATGTTTCCAGAAAATGGGGACAATAAGGAACCTATAGAGACATTTTAAGAACCTTTAAATTTAGAACTTGACTGCAAACCAATAAAAACAGAGCAAATGAATGCTCAAAACTAAGTTTTCATGACCATTTTGTATTAGTTATGCTTAATTTATAGTTTGTTAGGTATATTATCTGTATATATGTATATTTCATTGGCCTATTCTAGCCGTACCCCCATATCTTGATTTTTTTCATTTTGCCGTTTCCCATCCCCGTACCCATTCCGGTTTCTGTCCCCGTTTCCGTCCCGATGCAACTTAAATGTCCCCAATCTATTCAAACACAAACACAGTCATGCTCACTGATTTCTTATAGGAATTTCAAGTTGAAAGAGAAACGAAAGCTTACCTCAATGGAGCGGATGTGAGAAGTATGGGCACAAGAGCAGAAGAACAACAGAGCAGACTAATCCACCTCATGAATCTTTAGTAACCACTGGGATTAGCGACAAATGAACAAAATTACTACTGTATTTTCATTATGACAACAATCGATTTTCCGTTATTTAGTTTCCAAAAACAAACAAACTCAATAAAATATTCATCTGTCTAGATAGCTAATTTTAGTTTTTTTTTTTTTGCTTAAAAGATGATTATAACATCATCTAAAGTCTTAACGGTGGATACAGTAATTGTAGACGAGAATACATAAGAATATAACACATTATAAATACCAAAACCAGGTAAAGACGGAAAACAAACCACGTTAAAAAACTAAAATGATATCAAAAACAGAATAATCACTACTCACAAATTAATTGTAACATAAGAACATAACTAAACCAATACTAATAACACAACTAAATCATGTTTTAGGATCATGGATAAAATAATAATTTTAAAGATAATTTTATTACATATAGTTCTGAATACTACATGATATTAAATTACTATAAATCAAATACTTTTCTTCTGAGTTTGCAACACAAATTAAGAATTATTCAAATAATTAATTTTAAAAAACCTAAAATATAATATTTTTTGAAAAAAAATGTGCATAATATAAATTCTCACCTATATAACACTAAGAAAAATTACACAAAATATTACTTTTTTGATAACGATGAAGTTGATAACAAAATACCAGAAACACAATTACCAAAATGAACACATACATAACACAAGTCATTGATATGTAAAAAAAACCCAAACAAGATTATATCCATTAAAAAGAAAAACTCAAAAACAATACAAACAAAATCAAACCAGAATAAAAAATTTAACATTTTAAAAACCCTAAAAAAAAATTTTAAATAAGGTAAAAAACACAAAAGCAAAGAACCTTTTTATAAAATAAATAAAGAAAAAAATATAACCAAAAAAAATTAAAAACATTACCTTATTTTAAAATTACTAATACAAAAAAAAACCACAAAACCTAAAATAACAAACACAAATCTTAAAATTTAAAATAAAATAAAAATTTCAGGAAAAATAATTAAAAATATTGAGAAAATAATAAAATATACAAAATATATGAGAAAATTATTTGAATTATTCCGCGTGTAGAGAGATTTTCACGTAATATGTATAATTCATAATTTTTTTTGCGAAAATATAATTTGTGTAATTTGAGTTAAGATTGTGATGTTGTTATCATAACACCATCTAATTAATATTCACATGTGTAATTTATAGTTTTTATAGTTTTGATACATTTATTTTCTCTAAATGTGCAATCATGTAGTGATTAATCGTTCGAATAGCTGCTGACAACTAATTTTCCTAAAAAATAATACAAAGGAGATGAATTTCATGTGACTGGATAACACACTAGAATATCTCAGTTTCCGCAATTGCGATCCAAGTTGGTATTCTGCAGTCAAAAGGTATATGCTAGTCTTTAAAAAATGCTAAGATAAAAAGAAATATGCAAAAAGCTAAAATCAAAGAAAACTTATCAAAATAATACCACATATACTGTAAATCCTAATCTATGACTTAATTAGTTTATGTAGTGGGCCATACTTGAAACTACATGTAGTAACAGTAAAAAAAGACTAGATTAAATCATTTAAATTCGATCACAAAATAGAGTGATATTATTTGAAATCACTTATTTATAAATATCGATGATTTAACATGAAATATAATAAATGATGTTAATTAACTAATTTAATATCATTTCATTAAATTGATGCTAAATCATTGTAATTTGTATAATTTTAATAAAAAATATTATTAAATAAATTTATATCAACTAAACAAATGATTTTTTTTTATTAGTTAGCATTATTTCTTAATTGATTCAAATATTTGTATTAATTAAGAAGTGATGCAAACTACATTGGTTATAAAAAAAAATTTGTTCCACATCTGAAACGAGTACTAAAATGAAATAATTTCTCTTATATAAAATAAATTTTGCAGTCCAGAATAAATTTCAAATCATTTGTAAACTTAGTTAGTTTTTATACATAATAATTTACATATGTATATATAATCTGTTAAATATATTAAATTTTTCAAAAAATAATTGTAATTAATTTTAAAAATATATAGTTAATTAATACTCCATAAAACAACATTTTTGTTTCAATTACCTAAAACTAATGTAATAATAATATATAGCATCATTTATCATAAGTGTTACAAATATAAACATCATTTATAATAATTGATATAAAAGTTAACATCATTTATTTACAACTGACATATATTGATATCAATTATAAAAACTGATATATATATATATATATATATATATTTGCATCATTTGTTAATAAATTGATATCATTTAGGGAAATTGTCACTAATACACTATTTAAGATACATTTTTATCAAATTACACTTTCCTATTTTTCTTAAAAAAATACACTAATAAATTAGGGATAAAAGTATTATATTGCCTTTAATGAATTAACTCTTTTCTTTTCCAAATTTTCACGATGATCTCAATTTCCGGCGATGGCTCCGACGGCTCCTGCGACGACGATCGAACTCCGATGGCGGCGATTCAAAACATCTTTGGAAATCGTGAAGCTCTGACATAATCTCTAATCCAGAAATCCAGAAATTGTGAAGGCTTTGACCTAATCTCTAATCGTGAAGCTTCTTCTTTCTTCTTTTTGGGATTCACGGTTTTTGACTGAGTTCTCTGGGATTCACGGTCTTGAAGCTATCGGGAAACCCTCGCGCTTATTCAATTAAAAAGGGTGATGCACAGAAGGAGTTTTTGTTGTACTCGTTTATAAAGCCTTATAAAAAACGAACAACTTCAACAGTATGTTCTGTTACTAATAGACACAAACTTGTTACTGATCAGCTATAAATATCACTCGTTACCAGTTAGTGCCCAAGACCCCATCATGACTCCACAAGCCAGCCCGATGAAAAACAAGATCCTTATCTGATGTTGTACATCATCTTTATCCTGCATAAGAATTAGCTTATTAGGACTTCCAGATCCTGTGTAAGACTGAATCACTGCATCGTGTCCTTTGATTATTGCCGGAACAGCTGCGGATTGGACATCTGTTAGAACAGTGAAACCCTCTCTTTCCAAGATGTCTAACAATGAGTCTGGGAGTCCAATCTCCTTGAATGATTTTGCAGAAAACATAGGCGACACTATCTCAGCTACTTTCTTCTCCTTCACAACTTTCATTTTATCGTTCTCTGCCGCTCTTACTCATATCAGTAACAAAACTTTCCTCAAACTTTTTAATAGCCGAAGGTGAAACAAAGGTCAAAGGAGATACAAACAGGTTTAACGAAAGGACCTTACTGTCTTGATCAGTTGAGTCATCTCGAACCACAAAAATCATTTGATCCAATGAAATAAGAATCAAATGTTTAGAAGTTTTGAGTAATCTTCAACTACTTAAATTGGTAGATGAAGAGAGTTTCTCATTATTAGTGATTTTGAGTTCCCTAAACCAAAATATATTTGATATGAACCTTCTTAAATGGGAACAAGATGCATTAAATAGATTTTTATAAACCTTTATAACATTTTATAAACCTTTATAAATTGTTTATAAACCTTTATAAATTTTTTATAAACCTTTATAATTTTTTATAAAGTACTTTTATGATTGATATCTTTATAAAATTACTTTAAAATGATGTATAAGCCCTTATATATCAATTTACAAAGCTTTAAAGACAATTTATAAATGTTTTTGATTGCTCGTGCTAGAAGGAGTAGTTTTTGTTGTACTCATTTATAAAGCTTTATAAAAATCAATGATTTAAGTAGAGAAGAACTTGCTTCTGAAAGTTTCTTATTTGTTTATATTGGTAAATGGCTATTTCACGATCATTGTTGTCTACTGTGGTGATTCTTGTGTAGTTTTACTTTTTTATACAATGTAGGAGTTTTTCTATATTAAATAGATTTTTATAAACCTTTATAAATTAGTTTATAAACCCATGTAAATACTGATATTTTTTTATAAAATGATGTATAAGCCCTTCTAAATTAATTTACAAAGCTTTAAAGACTATTTATAAATCAATAAGAACATAACATCCAAATGCTTTCCTTATAAAATATAAAAAGTACATAGCAAAGTTAAAAACTGAAACTGTCATCAAGAGATTACACAACTACTCTTATAAGTACTAATCAGATTGGTACAACACAACTATTCTTGTTGTGCCCTTTTATCCCACACCTGCTGCATTTGTATGGTTTGGATCGAGAATTATTCTCCCAGAAACCAGGCATCCTGTTTTTCTTTCTCCTGACACTTGGAATTCGAGTAGATGGAGGGCCACATACAAAAGAAACTATATGTGGTGGTATATTCCAATATGATTTGTCCCCAACAGGATATATACTTTCAGAATATGCTAGAGTCCATCTACAAAAAAAAAAATTCAAATGATCAGTAACAAAAATAAAGAAATAAGAGAAAAACTGAAACATCATATGATAATAATGTTTTTTTTTTATAAAGCCTACTAAGATGATTCTGTACTACTTTTTATAAAGCCTTATATCATAATCTTTTAGAAACCCTACTAAGGTGAGTTATGTACTATCTTTTATAAAGCTTTATATCATAATCTTTTATAAAGCCTACTAAGATGAGATTTATACTATTATTTACAAAGTCTTATAAAAATGTATCATACCTTTCATTGGAGAAATACTCATCAACGTAATCATTTTCATGATGTATATATAAACGTAAGAAAAAACACAATGCTTCTTAAATGGGAACACGAGGAATTAAAAAGATTTTTATAAACATTTATAAACCATTTATAAACCTTTATAAATATTTTTATAGACTCTTACAAACCTTTATAAAGTACATTTATGATTGAAATCAGTTACATTTATCATAAAATGTTTTATAAACCTTTCAAAATATTTTATAAACCTTTATAAAAACATATTAAACATTCTAAAACATTTAAGATCAATTTAAATCATTAAAAATTAGATTTTACACATTTTTTTTAAACTTTATAAACCCTTGTAAAAAAATTTAGAACACCACATGTCAAACTTTTATAAAAGATGTAATTGGTTTATAAAACCAAATTTTACACATTTTTTAATTTTATAAACCCTTCTAAAATTATTTAAAAAGCTTCATAGGTCTTCATAGAAAATCTGAACATTTATTTTTTGAGATAAACAATGTAGTTCCAATAAATAAGATCATATCAAAAACTGGAATCACAGGGCTAAAATAGCTGGAAATCAAGGTGTTTTAGAGACTTTATAAGAGTTTATAAAATCTGGGTAATGAACCATTATACCTTAAAATCTGGTATAGTTTGTTTTCTAAAGGCTTTTGTTTTATAATGTTTTATAAATCAATTTATAAAGGTTCATCTTAGACTTCGAAGTTTTATGAATGAAGACGACTAGCATAAAGCTCGATCCTTACACAAAAATATGTGATAAACATTGTAATTCCAACAGTAAGATAACATCGAAAAAAGAATATCTTGGATTTATCGTAAAATAGTTGGTTTATATAAGACCTTATAAAAATCTGGGTAATGAACCTCAAACCAGAATTTTACAAATATCGAAGTTGATTACCAACAATTATAATTCAACAAATACCAACTATTATAATTCATTGATTCCGACGATTTTTTGAACTCTAATAATCCAGCGATTTCATCATTGATTAAGTAGAAGAATCCGACGAGATTGATAACAGCAAATATTCAGTTCCATCATTGATTAAAGAGAAGATTCATTTGAATCACTTCGAAGACGAACAGACGGCGAATCAATTCCTTGCAAATCAGTGCAGACGGCGAGATGAGATTGAACAGACAGCGAATCAGATTCAACTTTCCGACTAAAAAATTAGGTTTATAGTGAGATTGAAAACACGGGGAAAGAATATTGAGGGGAAAGAGAAGAATAAAAATAGGACTAATTTGGTTTTTAACCAGTAAAAAAAGTGTATAATTGAAAATAGAATCTCCTAAAGTGCAAAAGTAAATAAGTGTATCATAAAATGTGTATTTTTACAATTTTCCCTACAATTTATTTGCATCACCATTTTGGAGTCACTTTTTACAATAATATAAAAATCTTTTGCATTATATATTATTGATATAAATATTAAAAATAAATGATGCAAAAAGTTGTGTAAATTCTAGGATGTGCAAGTTATGCAACAAATCGCAGAATATGCAAGCTAGCAAACTACAAAAATGTGCAAGCTACAAAGCATATTCACCCATTAAATATAAATATGATAATATTTTACAATGAATAATTAAATTAAGATGGTAAAATTGTTTACAGTGCACCCATCATTTCCTATTAACTATGGTTTGAATCCTCTTTTCTTAGTAATCATTAAATATTTTGCACCCATTGATAAATCAGTCTGGCTTTGCCCCTGATGATGGGCAACCTGCAAAGCAGACTACATGATATGCAAGCCAAACAACAGAATGCAGGATATGTAAGCCACAGTAACATAAAATTACAAGATATACAAGTTATGGAATAGATTACAGTTGTTACCTTAATATTCTTATATGTAACTGAGACAACGAACCCAAATACAATCAAAATTAACAAGAGTGTTAATCTATACAATAATAAGGGATGGGTTTTCCCCTATAACATGACACCTGTCCATTTAAATCTATGGGTTTGGGCCTCCGAAATTGTTTTTTACAAACTGAATGACAAAGAAAAAAAATTTGGGCCAAACCCAAAATAATCATCCATCTTTAACAACTTCGCCATCTTCTATGTTCCACGGTAACCACCGGAACCTTCACTGGAGTGGCCCCCACGACATTCTTAGAAACCTCACTAAACTATTGCAAAAATACGGATACAAAACCGTAGAGAACCACAATTAGCCAATTAATAAACAATTATACTATAATCAAGTGAAAAAACAAACGATAACAGAAACCAAAGAAAACTTTCTTACCTGAAAGCGAGAATACAGAGAAGAAGATAAAATTAAACAGTGCAGGATTGAAATCAGAAGGGAAACTTTTCGTAAATATTTAATAAAGGGCCGGAACAAGATAATGTTTCAAAATAAATACACTTATTATAAAAGCCCAATAACAATGTCGGCCTTCTCAGCATTCACACAGCATTTTCGACCACCAAAAAATTATTTTAAAAAACGTCAATAACTTAACATATGATAGTCAACCAAATGGATCATTCATATGACATACAAAAGTGGGTAAAAATGGTCAATATTAACCACTACGAAAAATAAATACAAAAGTAAAATTAAAAATACCGACAAAAGGAAATAGAATTATATAAAACCGACAAAATACAAAAAATAGACCAAACTAAATAGGGAAACGTGGAGAAAAATCAGAAAAGAAATGAGAACAAACCAAATTAGAAAAATAATAACATTAAAAGAAAATTTAACACGAAATGCAACAACATAACAATATTATAATATTAAATTAAAATCATTATCTCTTCTTCCTCCAGACTTTCTCTGACTTCTCTCATACATACAATGATGGAATTTCAGAATAACTTAACGGTGTATGTTTATCATCATGTCCATTTATAACAATCCACTGGTTAAATGTAGATTGTTTAACACATGTTTCACTCCTTTCTTTCACCAACCCATGGCTAACCAAGTTTTTTGAATATGATGATGCTGGTGTTGTGACATCTTTCGTTTCCATAGCGCCAAATTTTTCACTCGTCACAGGAAAAAACACCTCACAAAAAAACACAAAACCTTAAAACATATAAAATGATAATATGTTTATCATCATGTCCATTTATAACAATCCATTGGTTAAATGTAGATTGTTTAACACATGTTTCACTCCTTTATTTCACCAACCCATGACTAACCAAGTTTTTTGAATATGATGATGCTAGTGTTGTGACATTTTTCGTTTCTATAGCACCAAATTTTTCACTCGTTACAGGGAAAAAAACCTCACAAAAAAACACAAAAACCTTAAAACATATAAAATGATAATATGTTTAATAGGGAAAACAATGGTATTTATAAGGACGAAATTTTCATTTCCCAAAATTCCATTACAAAGTCTTATAACATATTTCTGATATCGAACAAATGCACTCGAAATTATATTAAAAACAATAATGATTTACAATTTCACTTATAAATTATAAAAGGTATTATATAAATACATATTAAAAAAATACAAATAAAATACAATTACCAACTATTTAAACAGTTTCCTAACGTTACAACAACACAAAACGACATGAAGATTACAAAAACAAAAGAAAAAATAACCCATAACAGAAACATGAACAAACAAAATGATGTAGAACTATCCCGCATGTCGTGTGGACTTTTACCTAGTTATATATAACTTTCTAATCGATAATTGTTAGATGCATTCTGAAATGGTTATTTTCATTATGAATCATTTTCTTTTATTTTTTGAAGGTTAAATCTATTGACGTATCTTTTTATAGTTGTTTTAATGGTTTTAATTTATTTTCATAAAAAATGTTGTTCTGCACTTACAATGCATACATTTTTTAAGAACATCTAATTTTAACTTTGTTATTTTTATATATTAATTCGAGATATAAATATAGTATTAATAAGGGTAAATCGAATTTTTAATTGGTTCCTAATTATGTGTGAAAATATTTCAATTTTTTTAGTGTTTTCCATTTGAATGTACATCAACTATTTTGTTTCAAAAAAGAAAAAGAAAAAAAAAGTACATCAAATATTTTGAGGTTGTAAGAGCTGGGAAGAGTCCTTTAGTAATATTTATTTACTAGGTATAGTCCATGCGTTGCGTGGATTTTAATTTTGTATAATTTAATATGTAATATTTTATTTAAAAATATATAGTAATTTTTTCTTTTTTTTTACTAAAATTTAATATTTCACTTTTATAGATATATATATATTCTTTTATTTTAGTAAAAAAGTTTACAAATAATAAAATAAATCTCGCATTTTAATACGTTTTTGGGTTGATAATTAACTGAATTGTGAATAAATTAATATACGATTTCCTCTTTAAATATATTTGAATTTGACTGAGACATGAAATGTTATTTTTTAATATTTAACTTTGAAATTAATAATATATTTTCAATTTATTGATTAATCATTCATATGTTAAAAACAAGAAAAATTACATTAAAATTAATATTAATGACTGATCATACTTTTAAAAATAAGAATAAAAGATAAACACATTTGTTACTTTTATTGCAAATTTATGGAAAAATATATTCTTTTAAAAAATTATGGGGTATATTAATATCATTATCACATAAAGAGCAAAAAAGAAAAAAAAAATAATTGCAATTGTAAAACATAGTTTACAACTTTGATTTTGTCAAAACTTTCAAATCAATTATAAATAAATAAATATAAATTTTTCAATAAAAATTTTGCATACATGTTATTAAATATATACATGTTATATATATATATATATATATTTAAAAAATATGTTTTTCTAATATTTGTCGTTTTTATGATATGAATTACTAAAATATAGATGTATATTGATAAATTAATTTGATCAAATACTTAAAATTCTAATTCAATTGCAAAATCAGATTTTTGGCTAAAATAATGTAAACCAATAAAATAAGAAAATAATGATAGAAAAAACAAAACTCAATAACAAAATTAGATTTATGATCCAATAGAAAAAATATAATCCAATAGAAAGGGATAAATGACACATTTTCAGAGTTTTAAAAGAAGAAACTATACTTTATTATATAAGATTTTAAGAGTCCATCACTTAAAAATGAGATTTTTGTGTGATTATCCTATATATCTACAGTAAATGCTCTATCTTGTCTTGTTTATTTTCTCTATTTTTAAAAAGATATTTGTCTTAATTTTATTCTTGTTCTTGGTAGATAGATTTTTTTTATTTTTTATTTTGTCGACACTAAATACCGGCGACATTAATGTGTAATCTTTAAGCTTCCCCGTAACATATATATTCTTTCGTATTTTGAGAGATGAATTAATTACTTACTTTAATAAGGTTAATGTTATATGACATCTAGCTGGAAGATTTGTTTCTTTTTTTTATCCTCGTTTATAATCACATGCATCGAAAACTTTTATTACAATTTCAACAAAAAATGTTCAAAAAAGAAACAAATCAACAAAAACAAAAACAAAAGACTTCTATATATAATATGTCAGCTTCCATAGATATAAATTTTGTTCCTTTTTGTATGAATTCAACATGATCTTTCCGTTCGTTGCATTTTTGTAGTAAAACCTTTAAACTAGAATTTACAGAGAGTTACTTTTCTTAGACATTTGACCATAACTTTTCTGTATTTTTCAGGCTATATATTCTACCAATTAGGGTGACCAAAATATATTTGACCTGTATATATTTTGACCAGTATATATTTTGACCTGTATCTAATCACAAATATTAACTTGTACGTGACTACGTGTACTCGCGCGTAGACGACAGGTTACAAATACTCAAACTTTACAAAAAAAACTATTATTAATAAACTTATACATAGACGAGTGAAAATTATTATTTTTATAATTAAATTTTTTTACAGTTCTGTCATCAACATAATTAAATAATTGTAATGTGGGTTAAAATAATCAATTAATCTGTTTTTATAGAAAAGTATCAAAAATAATTAATACAAAAATTATATAAATTTATTATCATATCTTTCTAAAATATTTGGTTATAATTATATATAAATATAATTTTACTATTCATAAAAAGTAATTATACATTAATTTTTTAATCGTTCTTAAAATAGTATAGAATCTATAGTAAATGTTAAAAAATTTATGGAAATCATTTCAAGTGAGATCTAAATACAAATACAAACATACTGAGAAATTTTCCAAAATTCCAATTTATTAAAACGATTTCTGGTGATCTCCAGCTTAGAATAATAATCTACATGGAAAATATAATCTATGGAATTTGTTTATTTTTTTTGTTATCTCTTATGTTCCACGATATATAATTTACAACGTTTATGTTGATTTTTTTTATACGTTCTATGAGAACACGTGGTTTTATTCTTTTAAAAATTTGTAATTTGGTTTTTGATAGGCTCATTTTCTAAATAAATATTTTTAAAAATTAATGAAATAATTAAGGTTGACGACGACAAAAAAAGTTAAGGAAATCCCTAAATGTAAATTTATAAACATATTATCTGATCATCGTGAACTTCCAAAATATGGTTTTTGATAGGCTCATTTTCTAAATAAGTATTTTTAAAAATTAATGAAATAATTAAAGTTGACGACGACAAAAGAAGATTAAGGAGATCCTTAAATGTAAATTTGTAAACATGTTATCTGATTATCGTGAACTTCCAAAATATGGACGTTTTTGTGCGTTTCAGCACGTGGTTCTATCTTTTTACAAATTTTTAATTTGGTTTTTGAACGGCTTATTTTCTAAAAATGTCCTTTCTAAAATTAATGAAATAATTAAAGTTGACTACCAAAAAAAGTTTAAGAAAATCCCTAAATGTAAATTTATAAACACTTTATATGATCATCGTGAGCTTCCAAAATATGAATGTTTTTGTGCGTTCCACGAAAGCACGTGGTTTTATCTTTTTACAAATTTGTAATTTAGTTTTTGATTCGGTCGTTTTTTAAAATAGTCTTTTTGAAAATTAATGAAATAACTAAAGTTGACGACCAATAAAAAAGTTAAGGAAATCCTTAAATGTAAATTTATAAACATGTTATCTGATCATTGTGATAGAGCTTTCAAAATATGGATGTTTTTCTCCACTGACGAAATTGCAATAAAACTCATACTACTTTTCAAATGATGGGATAAACTCATTTTGTCTATCTGACTCTTATTTATTCACGTTAATTTCATAAAATCTAAGTACTCATTTGCTGATGATCCCACCAATTTACATCAAACCGAGATTTCAACCGTTGATACTAGTTTAGGGTCAAATCTAAAACATCTTTTTAATCCAGGAAGAAGATAAATTTATGTTGCTAATATTTGATATAGATGATGACGTTTGAATTTCAATAAGCTGTGGCCTTATCATGCAAAATCCAAACTTCTTTCTTGAAATTGAAACAACAACTATTCAATATTCAAATTATACATTTATGTTTATTCCTTTTTTTTAATGATTTTTTTCCAATGAACACAAGCCATTGAAGAAAGAATACACAAACAACATTTTCCAAGAGAAATTTACGGAAATAATTTTGGATTCATGAACTTTCTCTCTCCCTCCAGGTGTTGATAACAAGAGTGAGTGAGAGAGAGAGAGAGAGAGATCTTAAGAAAGCTAGAAACATGGAGTTTGAAAATTCCTTAAATCCCTAGAACTTTTCTCACTACGAAACAAGAGGCGATTTCATCTCAGATTTACTTCCCTTCAATCTCTCGGATTTTTAATGACTTATATTTCCTTCTCCTTTTGCCACAAACTTTTCTCCACCACCTTTTTTTCTGTTCTTATATATAACTTGTTCCCAATCATTTCTTTGTTTAATATGACACACTAAGGCCTACACAAACACAAAACATAAAAAAAAAAGTACGAGTAGATACAAAACATGTGTAGCAAGACAAGCTTTGGAAACTATGGAGATGATTACTATGGCTTGTGTCCGAAGAAACAGAAGCATAATAACAATGGAAGAAGAAGGGTTCCTCGAAGAGGTCCTGGTGTAGCCGAACTCGAGAAGATCCGTCTCGAAGAACAACACATCTCCACCTTCGCAACACTTCCTCCTCATCTTCTGCCGGAACAACCACCGTCCGTGTTTCTTCCTACCACCACCGAGAGAACCGGTCCGCCGGTTTACCCGTTCTCGTCTTACTTCTCAGCCGGATCTTTCCCTAGTGATTTGATTCCTCCGGCTCCAGTGTTTCAAAGGAATCACGATTCGTCGTCTCTTCACTATCTTCCACCGGTAAATAGAAAAATAAAAAAACATATTCAAAAACCAAGATTGACAAATCTGATATATAACTAACGATTTATTAATTTTGTGTGTGTCTGTTTACAGATGAATCTACCGACTCCAGGATTTTATCAGTTTATGGGCCCCCCTTCAAACCAATCATCATGCCATGACGATGTTTCTCGTATTCCTGACGATGAAAAGGCAATTTTTCCGAATTAAATTTTTTTTTAAACAAAATCAACGTAAATGATTATAAGTTCAATTCTTAATAATCACTTTTGATTGTTCTTGAACAGATTGTGGGTGCAAAAAGGCCGTGGCAATTTATCGCAGAGACTCCGAAATGTAACGTTGGACCCACGCTAACCATTTCAAGGTCTGTTTAATCACTTTCTTGAGTGATACACTAAGTATATGCTTATAAAAGTTTAAGTGTTTTTTTTTAATTTTGACTAATTATTTTTTTTGTTAAAATATTTCAGAGATGGTAAACAAATCAAGTCCCTTGACCAAAGACTTAAAAATCAGTTTCAAGATTCAGGAACCACAGTTAGAAATCCAATCACCATTGATTCTCCTTCTCCCGTAACTCCTCCTACACCACCAATTGTACCAAATTCTTCACTCGATTTCCCGCGTTTCATGAATGTAATGCAGTTTATCCTATATGTTTCTATCAGTTTGATTTATTAGGTTCAATTTCATTCTCATCCTCTTTTATCTTTTAGTATGAACAGAAGGACGGATTTAATCATGAATTCATGCCACAAAGGAGCGGTGCTTATATTTCCTCAAACAGAAAACCCTTCTACAGCTTCTTGCCCGTGACTGAGCAAAGTACTGACGACCAAGATCTATCTATTAGCTTGGAAACCAAGAGATATGACACCGTCACTGATCACGGCATTGATCTTCGCCTTAAGTTATAAGCAAATTATTTTCCAACCACATTTTCTGAAACTTCGAATCTTTTCTGTCAGTTTTTAGTTTTCGGATATATATCTGCCAAATATTTGGTTTTGTTTTTCTTTAATAGAAAAATATGATGCAATTGAAAGAATCTATATGACTACTTCACCTCCAAGACTAATTAATAATCCAAACACTGTATAAGGGAGGCTAATCTAACTTCACAAACCAAAACATTAATTATTTTATAATCTCCAAATGTTTTACACCAATTTGAAACATAAACATAGCTCATGAACAAGTTCTGAAACTTGAAGAGATTAGGAAGGTTCATAGAGTTACAGTTCTTATATAGAGACTTGAGAAATGGAAGTAGTGAAATGGAAATAGACAAGGAGAAGAGATATAAAGTAGAATGCAAAGGCTAACACAAACATTCAAAAGGGATAAGTGATACACTGGAATTTGATCCTAGTTCCTACTTCAAGTGCACAGTTTGTAATTCTAGTATAGATCGATTCGAATTCTAGAGGACCAACGTTATATTATGAATCTATGAGGATCAAAACTAAGCTAAGACAAAATATGAGTTTGTTGGTTGTCACCGTAATAAACGAGAAAGTAAATAACGATTTAAAAACAATTAAACAAGACGTTAGATCAAAGGTAAGTTCGCAGGAATTCAAAGATCATGAATCGAACAACTATTCAGGGCGTAATTAAGAACATGTCTAGAACTCAAACATAAAAGTAAGACTGATCCACTGTCGTGACATCAACAACTTTATCTAGCAACCTAGGATTCTAAACTGTCGTTTAAACCTAGAATTCTAGACAAGCATTAAGAGCAGATTCGATTTGTTCACAATTCGCAATAACATCAACTTTCGCAGGCTAAAGACAAATTGCTCATCTATGTTCTTTCAGGTATTTAAACAATCACTTTTGGTGCATTAAACAACCTAAGCTCAGAAATTAGGTAGTTAATCTAATTTCAGCATTAAGATCAACAATATATGAAGACAATCGATTGATGCAGTCCTATCTGTGTTCAATTCATTGATTCATAAATCCCTTTGAAACCCTTAATCTACCTAAGTGACTACTTAGACATGGAGAAACAAATCATAACAATAGATGAAGAGAAATCCATGAATGGAATAGATAAACAAGCAAAAGAGAGTTCAGAATTCTTCTCAAGGTATTGTAGAAGTTTCTTCTCCCTAAATCCAACAAGGTACAAAGCTCTCTAGAAAACTGTGTATGTCTAAAAGATGGAAAAAGAATGATCCTCCAAAGTACAGAAAAGCGGCTCTGTCTTATTGGTCCTCCTTTTGGTCCAAATTAGGTAAACTTGTGTTTTCCT
>KE155576.1:116435-151265 GCA_000411075.1 Sisymbrium irio | reverse complement strand
AATTACAAAACTAAAACTAAAAATATAATTTAAAACATAAAATTAAAATATATAATTCAAAAATAATAATTAATCCTGCGTAATAACGCAAATATTATTCTAGTATATATATAAAGGAATCTTCGTAAAAAAATGCAAAATCACAAACTGGACAAGTGTCATTAATACTATTTTTTTTAAAAAAATTATTCTTTTGTTTCTCCTATAGGAAGTGATAACAAAATTAGATGTGAAAGCGAACGGAGGTGGAAAGAATGAGATAATGGCAAAGAAGGAATAAATACCTTTGTTTCCACTTATATATGTTCCTCCATATTCTTACTTTGTGATGCTCATTTCTTTTCATCACACCATTTTCTTTCGATTTAATTAATGGTCATATTCTTTCTTTTTTAAGTATTGGTTATTATTCTCATTTTTCACACAAAATGATCTTCGTATATAAACTGTAAAACCAAATTAAAAGCTCATCTTGCTAGGTTATAAAATAATATCTCATTAACTTAACCACATAAGTTATGGACTAAATACAATTACATCTTAGTCATAATACGACTTCTTTCATTCTTTTACGTCTCTCGTTTACTTGTTTTTCTTTTGGTAGAAGAGAGAGAGACAGAGTCTCCCATTTATTAAATAAAGGAAACGAAAATTACATCACTCGAACTGCTCTGGGACATGATACCCCCATAACATTCTCAAAAGCAATCAACTGAACACACTCAGGACCAGCATTTAAAAAGTGAAACCTAAAAGTAAAGAAAACGTATAGTTGGCTAACCCATCGGTAAGACAATTAGCTTCTCTATACACATGACAAATGCAGATTATCCAGTCCCTCCATAAAAAGCCATAGCAAAAATGTATTAGGAAAGAAAGTGGGTGTGCTTCATGAATCCCCTTCGTCTCTAATTTACTTGTTTGATAGCCATATTTACAAACTTTCTTTGAGTTTATTTCTATAAATGATAAAGATGGTACTCTACTACTCCGTACACATATCCGTAGTTTTTTGTTTTGAAGCCATTTAGCACAACAATCAACAATAGCGATCAGCAATGTCAATCAATATAGTATGTATTTTGTTGTTAATTCCTCTTAATAAGCACTAACTATAATTACTAATTTCTCGTTGTCTTCGATCGTAGTTGTTAAACAATTGACTCGATAGTCAACGACGGCCTTTTACGAATACACATTAAAAAAAGAATTGTCGAAAGAACATAAAAAAAAAAGGAAACTGGTGGTCCGAATCAAGCGAAAATTTAGGACATCGTTTGCATATAGTATCGTCTTTAGATATGTGTAAAATATATTAACATATTTTCTACTCAATAACAATAAATTTGGTGATTCCATATCTGTAAATTATTATCATAAAAGAGAAAATAAGTGCCCCTATATGGTTATTATAATCTTTGATGATAAAGAAAATAAGTGTCATAGTTGGCCCGCTTGTCTTCAAGGGTTTGTATATATAACTAGTAATCTCTAAGATTCGTCTCCGCAATAGAGCACAACTACAGTTACATTATAACATAACCAACCTTCTCGAAAAGGCAGAAACACAAAACTTTGAGAGGCACAACAAAAACTATCGGAAACATTCACTGACTATATATGTTAGAGGTGAGAGTACCGTTTTTGCCTACAGACTTGAAATGGATATAGATGAGAACAAGAGAGAAGAAGTATAGAGCAAATGCCAAGATACATATCCAAACCGGATAAGTTGATCTAACATAGGCCGGTACGCCAATTATGACGCCAACGATCACAATTATGAGAACTTCGGTAGAGTAATTCCAAGTCAAGCCTCTCGCGTATACAATAGCCAATATAAGTGAAATTCCCAGCAAATTGTTCATTGTAACATCCCTATAGATCTACAAACAAACAACAAAAACCACATAACTAACTTTTTGAGTAATAGATACCGAGTGAATCAATGGCGTTTGAACAAAAGTTACCTCAGAGAATGTATCTGATGTAATCCTAGCCTTGTCTTTCTTTCGACAGAAGTGAGCAGACAAAGCATTTTTTAGGTTTCTTGCCAAAGGGATCACTGTAAAGACAACATAAAAGGAAGGAATTCCAGCCGATATAGACAAAAGCTCGATGTTCATCATGAAAGGCTTTGCGAGACAGATGACAATTAGAATCCCTATAGTGACTTCAACGAAAGCTCTCAAGGTTCTTTTTGAAAGCAACTTCGCAAGAAGACTTTGCTCTGGTCGTTCCATCTTCAAAACTCCCTCTTCCTCCTCCTGAAATTGACATTTTTTCCAATTAATAATCTGATCAAACAGCTTCAATAAGAACTGGTACAATTGTGATGTACTTACAGCTTCCTTCTCTCTTTGACACTCGGTGTTATCGAAACGAAACTTGTACTGTTTCAGCCATTTTGCTATCCCTTTCTCGAATTCAGTCTCATCTATCTCACCATCTCCATCGCTGTCGAAATCAGTAAGCAATGTAGTGGCAAGGTCATGTATGTCACATTTCATTCGTCCTAACATCCCAAACTCCACAGTCAGATCTTTTAGCTCTGACACTTGGATCTTTCCGTCTTTGTTTACATCTATTTTTTCGAACAATCTACAGAATAACCAGTAACAAGCAGAGTAAATTTAATGTGGAATATGAAGCAGTGGATTATTCCATATTCATGAGAAAAAAATTTAAGTGAAAACCTGTGCAAGCTTTCTTTACTTAGTTCTCCATTTTTTATTAAGCGTTGAGGTGAAAAAATCTGCAAGTGCTTATGAACTTCTGACATGAGCTCAAACCTTGCGTGATCTAAGCTCTTCTCTTGGTCCGCTCTATCAAAATACTGAGACAAAAACATGTTAGATTATGTACAAAAAATTTCATTTTCTCATTCTTGGAACTTTGCTTATTTTTGTGGGGGTGTGGTGCATACCGAGTAAATAAAGTAGACAACAGTTGCACAACCAGAGAGTACTAGAGTGATCAAAACTATAAGTTCTTTCCAAGATTTGGAATCAAATATCTCTGAAAGTGTGACCATGACGAAAGGCAATAAAGTCAGCAGCATAATCCCTGCCGCTCTCTTGTTCTTAGGATCTGCTTTTACGCTAGTTTCTGCATAATAAACCGCGAAAATAGGCTCTCGCAAATATTTTAGAATGAAGAAAGAATGAATCAGATTATTTGTAAGAGATGTTAAAAATACCAGCAACGTTCTTCAATAGATTATTTCTGCAGAATAGTCGTCTTGCACTCGTTATGTCCTGTATCCAATGTCTATCATACTTTGAACCTATGGACTCAAAGAAGAAGAAGGAAAAGAAAAAAAGATCTTACAGAAGTGGTTCTCTGGACTTCTACTTTTCTTGTGGACTGATCTAATCCCAAACCAGATAAGCCGAAGACAACACACGCTCCCCACTCCATAGTTAAAGCAAAGACAGTGTATCCCACAGTAACTCCAACGTTATTGCCCACCATTGAGTTTGCGATTTCTCGGCTCCCCATTAGTCCAGTCGCTGAGATGAAACCGATATATTACAAGAAAAGCTTAAATCTTTCATTATAGTCAAAAATATTCAAAAAGCTTAATGAAAACAAATGGCGTCTTACAGAGAATAAGGGCTATTCTAGGGAACATTGCTAGGAGAGGGAACACAGTCCCGCCATAAAAACCGACCTCGAAGATGACAAAGAGCTTAGACCTTCCTTCAGACAAGAAGTTTTCACCGATTATCAATAGACAACCGAAGGAGAAAACTTGGAAGATATACCCTTCAACATTGTCTGCACATGGCAGAAACCCATAGACATGAACACAAGCATCTTTGGAAATGCGATTTGGCTGATCAAGACTGTGGAACTCATAGCTGGATCCATCTTGAGCTCCATCGGAGACCAATATCGATTTCTCCTCAGACAAAGAACTTAAAACACGACAGTTAACAGCAGAGATCAAAGCTAGTAGAGAGAGAAAGGACAGTAACAGAGCAAGACGTGCCATGGAAGTTAAACTTTGAAACAGAGTTCTTAGTGAGCAGTTTGGTCGGATCCCTCTCTTTTTCAGCGCATATATATATACACACGCACGAGCGATGGAACGTGATCTTTCGAAAGTTGTTACATAGTACGTAATATGATAAAGAAAGACTTGTGAACAAAAAAAATAAAAAGAAAAAAGAAAGACTCTTTAAGGTGGATTAAATTGATGAAACTCAGATAAATATTAAAAAACGACTTTCACAGTTATTACGTCTAATTTATAAAGAAGGTGAATGCCACCTCTCTAGTTGTTATTATTACCGGATGATTATTATATGGTTTTACTCATCTGCTTATTGACTTTCAAGTTTTAACGTGTGAATCAACAAATCTCATTTTAATAACCTTAAATGCCAGTGCAGAAACCACTGCAAAGTTTGGTATAGAAATTTATTCATAACCTTAAATGCCAGTGCAGAAACCACTGCAAAGTTTGGGTTTAGTTGAACCAACTAGTTATGTTCTCGTTTAACATGTGAATCAATAGTCTCATTTTTACATGAGTACTAAACTTTGCGTTGGTTCTACACTGGCGTTTAAGGTAAACGCAATTTTGATAGTTAATGTTTGGGGTTTCGATAGTAGCACGCAATATCATTCAATGGAAACTGTGAGAGTAACAAGTAGCGACATCAAGTTGGCGAAGACCAAAATAGATTTAATGCAATTTAATTGGTTTAAAAGAGTACTAGGAATCTAGGATTATATAAATCAAATAGTCTAATCTTCCTATATATATTGCATTATTGGGATCTAACTTTGTCTCATTAGAGTGACCGTTGGCTTCTCAGAAAGATGTACTGTAGACAATGACAAAAGTAATAATAATGAAACAATTATTAGTCATGAAAAGTAAAAGCCAAAGAGGTTAAACTAATTTTGTTTGTTGAATGTAAGGTGCCTCTAAAAACGCTAGAACCAAAATTAGTACGGAAAAAAGACAGAAACACTATGTTATACAAGAACCGAAAAAAAGACGGTGTTATAGAGCTATCATCCATTGAAAGTAAATTACCAGTAGCCTCTTCCACGTCCACGGCCACCACCACCACCGCGTCTTCCCTGTCCTCGGCCTTGGCTTCTATGACTGCCTCTACCACCACCACCACCACCGTATGAGTTTCCCTTAAATGCATTGTTATCAACCTGATGATTCTGCACACGTCCCTTTTTTGCGGCCACGTGATTACCGGCTCCATTTGCAGGCCGTTTTACTCTGTGGTAAGCCAAATGAAACATAAAAAACATAAGTTTTTTCCATATATGGAAAACAAGAAAACAGACCTAAGCTGCATAATTGAAAAGTAGAATTATATTGTAAGACCAAACGAAGATTGTGAATTTGTTTTGTACCCAGTTGTTGTTGAGGCTAAAGGTTTTGTGGCTTCCTTCCAAGAAAGGTTAATAACACTCTTGTCCCCGATGAACGAAGGCGCTTTGGCATGCAATACCTGTAACAATACCAGGACGATTAAGTTTGCTCAACACTTCTTATTTTATAAAAGGATTTTCAAGTTACGCCAGAGAAAAAAGGACGACAAGAGGAAGGTATGGCTCTCTTTCACCTTTGCCATTGCCAAAATGTTATTGCAGGTCCTGAGCCCAGTTGTTGCATCCTGCTTCTTTGTTTTCTGATAACAAATTCATTTACATTAAACCCGGAAAGAAAAGGACAAGATGAAACAGGAAAAGACAAGAGTGAGTATGTTAGTATTCTCACCACGCTCGACTTCTCTTCATCTGTCTTGGCAGCTGACATGGCTTTGTTGTGCTCAGACATTCCCTGAGTTAGTTTCTTCATTCTTCCCTTGGTTAAATCTTCAACGCTGGTCAATCTGCAACATCCGTTTTTTTATTATAAAGGTAAATCTTTATAGAAAGTTATCACAGGCGATTTCTTAGAAGAGGAAAACATAATCCAACCATACCTTTCAGTGAATTCCTTGTAAGACTCTGAGAAGTCTTCCCCGAGTCTATCAGATGGCTGCCCGGTCACTATCTTGTAACCACACAAGCTGTTTGTTGCATTCGGAGCCTATATGTTGAGACGGAAACGCATAAGTAAAAAGAAAGGAAAAGAGACTTTCCCAGCAGCTACAAATAGTTGACAACCTTATGCGCCAAGTGATGGAGAACATATAACAGGCATTCCACGTATGTGAAGTTCATCTCTTCCCCAGTCTTCCTCACAGGCATGTATTTCTGAGATAAAAGTGAGTGTATTAATCTTCATAAGATAGCAGAAACGTTAGCAAGGCAAGTAGTGTTACTATCAAAATATGAGACTGTGGTAGAATATACACCAGACAAATGACAACACTAAACGATTGAGTTATGTACATATAAAAGATGTGAGATATGGTGCTTTAAAAGTACCTTTAGGAGTTGAACTATTTCGGGAAGCATCTCACGTGCTATTTGAGCTGTTGTGTATGGAGAAATCTCTGCAAGACCTCTGAGCAAATCAAGCTTCCTCTGCTCTGGCAGCTAGTGAAAAAAGCATTGGGTCAGGATCATGCTCAACAAGAAAGCTCTGCGTCTGACGAGTGACGTAGTAATTAGATTTTATCAAAAGGAAGAAAATAGACATGCGGCAATATTTGTATGAATAAAGAGAGTGACATATCATGACTTCCTCAACGCCATTATATTCTTAATATGTCCAAGAGAATACAAAGAGATTATGAACAGACAAAAAGACTGTCAAACACGGCATTAAAATTACTATGTACCTTGTCAAAAGCAGGTAGGATATGGTTGTTCATGTAGTTAAGAAACTTGGTACCTGGAGCACCTCTCTGTTCAGAAGAGGGTGAAGTTAGTAAAGATTCGAGTTTCAAAGCATCTTAACTGTAAAATATCAAAGTGCTACGCAGCACTAAGTCTGAGTTCATACCACAAAGAATGGAAGAGCCATTCTCAGGCATGATACAAATCTGGCAATATGATCTGAATCTGAAACCTGCCAAAACAAAACTTTGAACATCAGAGGTAGTTCCACGGCACAAGGATGAGATCATATAAATGAAACCTTCAGAGACCCCTACTTCCAACTATGACTTCTATTACCATATGAGAGCTAGAAGTTTTACTTATGTAAAATTTTATAACCTCTCCCCATGGAAATTAAAACAGATGCAATCAAGCTTTTACGACTCGCTTTCTAGAGCCAGATTTGCATCAAGCCAACTGTTGACCCCTTCCATATGTTCATTCCTAGACTGCGCAGTATATTGGAGTTTAAAAATGCAAAACCTGACTTCATGAAAACATTTTCAGACATCTTTCTCACACAGCACGTACTTCCAATGAGCTCTCACGTCAAACATTCCCGTAAGATTAAGAATTTAAATCGTAACACATGCTGGTATCATAAATGTAAACGATTGTCTATCTTTAAAAAGATTTTTTGTTGAGAGGGGTGAAGTTTAAGCAAGAACAAGCATCCTTCTAATATCAAACACTTGCAAACGACTAGCCGACTTCAGTCCCAGATGACAACTAATTGTGCAACTAAAAATATCGATGAACAATTTGGAAGAATAAACATTACAGTCATCATCATTCAAGCAAGGAGCTTATGTTCATCCTCCATAGACTGTGACACGAGAAACTCACATTGAACTGCGAATTCAAATCAGCCTGTTCTTCAACAATGTTTACAAGTTCTTGCATTCTTTCTTGAGGAGCTTTCCGTCCAAATATACTCAAAGTTGTCAGAAAATCCATAAACATACTGAATTCTTCTCCAGATACATCTCCTAGGCTCTAAAACATCCAAAGAACATTAGAAAAGGGCTATGAAAAGAAAGCAAGGCAGAGAGACCAAAGATATGATCTAACCTTTTTGATCAAGTCAGTTATATGTCTTTCCATTTCCTCTTGAGGCTTTAACAGTTCCGCTTTAAGAGGGAACACCTACATAGACATACAAATTCTATTAAAATAGTATAAGACATACAAAACGTCAAAACCTTTCCAAGATATTCCTTGTGTTCCTGTTAGCTTTGCCTTATCAGAATATTTTCATTTCACATCTTTATCCCCAGGATAAACAAACTCTCTCACAACTTCCAAAACATGAACCAGTTTACTATATATGTGCTTTTCTAGGATTAAGCATCTCAAGTTGTTCTAGCAGTAAATTTTGTACCTAGTCCATCGCAATAGAACCAAAACATTATGTGCAATACAAGGCTACCTATTATTCATATCGGCAGACGAAAATATCAAAATAGGTCTAGTTTGGTGGTAAAATAAAACAGAGAGTTATGAACTTTATTAACTTAGCCCGAGATAAGATATAGCGAGAACCTCTAAAACGGGAAGAAAAGAAAGGAACAAATATTAATAAAAAGAGACTGACCTTATCTCTGATGAAGTGTAAGACCTTTTCACGGATTTGATCGTCAGTAGTAAGACTGGCCCCAGTATGCTTAAACAAAGCAGTCAAAGATTCTACACCAAAAAGGTGAATATTTATGAGACATAAGTACCCACAGTATACCACCATACTGTATATACATATAAGAATTTGAGAAAGACTGAACCGCAGGATGTTATTTTCACACTTAATCAAACAACAAAAATGAATGCAGAAAAAATCATATTACCTTTGGTATCCTGGCGAAACAACGACATAAATGCCTTGTGCACAGCATCACGCTCCACCGATTCCTCTATTTGGATCATAACAATACTCCGAGTCAGATGGTGAAAACAAAATAGGTAGATCAATGTAAATCAACCAAAATCCCAGAAATTACCAGTATTTAAACATTGTACAAGGACATCAATTATCTTCGATATATACTCTGGTGTGTCCTTGCAGAACAGCGGAAGCCCTCGGATGGCTTGTACACGTACCTACAGATACGAACAACATAAGAAACATTGGTCCTTAGTTCCAACTCCATCTCAAATTCCTCTATCTCAAACGCCACACAAGAGGAATGAAAACTTCATTTCACACAGTCTGTTTAAACTGAATCCAGGCTATTTATCCACACAAGAAACCAAGTTTGAAGCATTAGAAACCAATCACCGTTCATCCATGATACACAAGCTTATGTGTAAGAAGACTAAGGAGAACATTATACCCCGATATCAACTTCTTCGAGAAGATCAATGTAAGCATTGAAAGCTTTGGTTGCGAGACTGGTGAAGAACTTGAAGTAGCGAGGAATCAGCTGCGCTCCAAGCTGCTTAGTCTTGATGCTCGTCTTCGTCAACTGAATAATCCCTTCATAATCTTCAACATTCTGCAAGCCATCACAAATATTATACAATAACCGATCAAAGCATGCCTTTACAACGAAACCAAAAAATCAATCAATCACATCAACAACATCTACTATTTTGTTAAACCCTAAACCCCTCTCGATTCAGGAAAACAATGAAAGACGATATCAAACGCAAAACGTAGGATAAATTAGAATCGAACCTTAGACTTGTCCGTAGATTGGCTCAGGCGCTCGTCGAATTCATATAGCTTCTCGATATGGTTTGCATCTTCGGGATATTGTTCTGACATTTCGGAGAGTTTGAGATGAAGCTGAGATTGAGAAAACCGATGCAGATGAGTATAATAGCAAAGTTTGTTTGAAGTAAACGGAACCTACACGGATAATAGTGAAATAGCAAACAAACAAAAAAAGCTTCGGGAGAAAGATGAAGAAGAAGAACGGAGAAGGAGATACGAGAGAGCGTACATAGCGACGATTCTGGAAGAGTGTAGATAGGTTGATACTGGTGGTGTGTTCCCTCGTAAAACTTGGCAAAGGGTTTCTGTGATTTTCTCTCTTTTTCTCTTCCCCACTCTCTTTGCTTACACCTCTGAAGAAGAAGAAAGAGCGAGATAGTTTTGTGCCCTTTTTTTAAACGGTGTCGGTTTCACTAAATCTGAGCTTTGACTAACGGCACCTTTATTTATCATTTCTTTCGAATTTCTCCCAAACGTTTAGAATAGTGCAAAACTAATGTCAATTTCTATTATGGACTTAAACGAAGACCAAAAAAAATTATCATAGATCTCACGAAGACCAAAAAAAATTATCATAGATCTCACTTATTCTACATAAACTTCTTCAAAAGTAAAACAAAATTTTATTATTAATGAATATATATTATTTTATTTATAAAATAACTCAAAAAATAAATCACATATTATTAAATATATCACATCAACCAAATCAAATCAATCATTAAATTAATCTCTTTCATCTCTCTTATTTCCTAGTTGCCGACAAAGAACAAAAAACATTTTGGATCCAAAACTTCTCCTTCTTTCTTCATTCAACAAATCGGATCTTCTTCTCACTCTTTTCTCGTGGAAAGGTTTGATCTTCTCGTCACTCTTCTTTTTTTTTTTTTCATTTGTTCTGTTTTGTTCTGGTTCTTCTTCCTTCTCTTCAATAAAAAGTCACTCATTTTTTTTAAGATTCACTAATCTCTGATGTTTTCTCCAATTTTAATTCGATTTTGTCTGATTTTACTTATTTTCGAAGTTTAACATCATTAAAAATCATGTAACATTGATATATTATAGATCTGTATAACTTGGATTTTGATTTCAAAATTTGTTGACGACGATAGTACTACTAGTACAAATGAATAAATGGTTCAACTATAAATCGATACAACTAGTACAATTAGTATTACTTGGAAGTGGGTAAAATTGAAACAACCAGTACAAATGGTACAACTTCAATTTGGTACAACTAGGACAAGTAGTAGGAATAGCTTAGGGTACAACTAGTATAACTGGTTCAACTGGATATTAAGATACCTAGTATAACTAGTACGACTTGTTTTAAATAAGAACAACGAATGGCACAATTAGTATCACTAGTACTACTATAACGTGAAAATGATGTATATTGTTTGTTTCAGGGGACAATGGATACTACCCGTGGCACAGTCATACATTTTGATTATGGGGGATATTATTCAAAAGATTTAGATGAGGTGGTATGGAATGAGAAAGATCGTAAGATTTATAGTATTGTGATGAAAGGAGCTTTGGAGGATGTCACTTATTCTAGTTTGGTTGATAGACTAAGTAAGAAGATTATGGTAGATGCAGCTACGACGAAGCTTCAGGTCAGTTACATTCCAATGATCGTGCATCCTAAAAGTCCATCATATATCTTGGATGATGAGGATGTGTTAGGATATTTGTTGGAAGTTAATCAACAACAATGTAGAAGTCTTTTGCATGTGGAGGTCTCTGAAATTGTATCAGAAAACCAGAGTAACCAGTATATTTGTACCAGTGAAGAGCTTCAGAGTGATGGTAGAGCTAATGATGAAGCTTTTGTTGCGGCTTGTGATGCTAGAGTAGATGATAATGAAATTGGTGCAGGTGATGAATCGGCAATTGTTCCTCTGGGTTCAGATGATCACAATGATCATGAGATGGATGATTCTTATAGGTATAACATTGGTGATATTGACATTACACCTACTAAATCAGCAGTGGGTGTAAACGTTGAATGGGAAGATGGTTTGGATCTTACCTTAGGTCAACAATTTAGAGCAAAGGAGGAAGTGAAAGAGCTAGTGGATAGAGCTATGTATCAACATTGTTTTCAGGCTAAGATAGTTACATCGAGACCTAAGGTGTATGTGCTCAAATGTCATGGAGTTGGTTGCAAATGGCATTTAAGAGTTTCAAAACCTAAGGATTCAAACATGTTTGCGGTTGCAACATATCAGAAGATGCATACATGCTCTCGGTTGGAGACGGTTACAGTCAAAAGCAATACGAAGGGAACACGAGGCTTGGTTGCATCTATGTTGCATGATGATTATCCGGGTACATTCAGAAATCTAAGGGCAAAAGATATCGTAGGTTTGGTTCAAAGAAGACTTGGCCTGTCAGTTTCATATGCTACAGCTTGGAGAGGGAAAAAGGAAGCTGCTAGTAATGTGTGTGGTGATGAAGAGAATAATTTCTATATGCTACATCCATCTGTTGGAGAACCGCAAGAAAAGAAGAAGAATACACTTCGTCCTTATTTTGGATACCCATCAAGTGGAAGTCATACTGGAGATCAAAGTGAAGGTCCAAGTGAAGGTCCAAGTCGAAGTCAAAGTGGAGGTCAAAGCTCGGGATTGTAACTTTGTTACGACTGAAACTATCTAATTTGTGTGTTTGTAACTTTGTTATGACTGAAACTATGTTATTTGTGTGTTTGTGATTTTGTTATGACTTTTTATATCAGGTATGACTTGGTACAACAGGTTCAACTATGTATAAGTTGGGTTTCGCAAATTTATTACGTTTCGTACAACTAGTACAAGTGGTACAACGGTTACAATTATGTACTGAGTGGTACCACTGGTACAAGTAGTACAACTATATGTGTTTTACTATTAAGTGGAATTTAAAGAAAATGATTTAACATAACACATCTACAAATATTTCCATGTTAAATGTGTCATAAAAACATGTTCAGATGTATACATGATAAGTGAATGGTAATTTTTTAAAATTGGTTACATGAACATCTCATGTATGCATTAAATGTCTTATACTTATAAGGTTAGTTTTAGAAAGTTAATCACCGAAGAATGAAAACTCATTGAAACGAATTGTTTTAAATTTTCTATGTCATGGAATTATTGAAAATGTAGTTTATATAATAAATATAAGTACAACTAAAGTTTGTGATCTAATGTATGGTACAACTGAATAAAATTAAAAAATTATCAACGTACAACTCTGTTGAAAATGTGTACAACTACAAAAATAGTACAACTAGGTTAGTCAAAAGTCGGTGTTTGGCAGCGCACATGACTTTTGGCGGTGCATGTTTTTTTTTGTCAGCCCAGGTTTTTAATTCATTTAGTAGTTGTATCTTTTAGTTGTAGTAGTTCTAGACTTCTAGTTGTACTTCAACATATAAAATCCATACTTTTTACAAGTCTATTAATAGTTTTATCTGTAGTTCTAGTTGTACGAAACATATAAAAACATTGAGATACTAAACGAGTCAAAATTATGATAGCAGTTCCAGTAATACTAGTTGTTCTAACATAAAACAACAATCATCCTAGAAAAGATATTTAACAACAATCATTCTAAAAATTTAAAATAACATCATTCTCATTTATAAACATAAGGAGTCTTTAAAACATATGAAGGTTTTTTCAACCTTTTGGCCTAGGAGGTTTGGCCAAAGCAATGAACATCTTTGCCTTGGGAAATGTGGCATTTGCAATCAACATCCTCACTATGTTGGCCTTTGTGTTTTTAAGTAGCTTTTTTTTTTTAACTTCTTAACATGGATGGTCTAGGAGTTTTCGGCTGCGGTGTTTGCTGACCTTACAAAAAACAGAAATCATAAAAACAATTAAGATTTCTCACCTTACAAACAAACTCAAATTTTATGAGGAAACCATTTCTTACCAAAAATAATCTCTGCAACCGCCTTATCTTCAGCTTCAATAGCCGCCGTGTCTTGAGCTTCCTCAGGTTGAGTCTCTGGCACTGACTCTACTTTATAATTGCAACAACCCGTTAAATTTTTAAAAGACAAATTAAAACAAGTGAATAATATACCTTGAGCCTCATTCTCCTTCTCCATCACCATCTCCATGGTTTCTCCCTCCTGAGTCTCTGGTACAGAATCAGCTGCTTCCTTCTCCACAGCCTCTTTCTCCTTCTCTTCGGCAGCCTTCTTGATGCTTCCTTCTCGGCTGCTTCCTTCTCTGCTGCTTGATTCTCTGTTGTTTCATGTGCTGCAGCTTTCTCTTAAGCTGCCTTCTTCTCGGTTGCTTTCTCTTCAGCTGCCTTCTTCTCAGATTCTTCCTTCTCTGCAGCCTCATTATCTGCTTCCTTCGATGCAGCCTTCATCAACTCCATTGCATTCAATGCGGCATCCAACTCAGTCGTAACCTGCTCCTCCCTGGCCTTCTCCTCGGCTGCCCTCTTCTCGGCCTCCAAATCTACAACATACAAAACAGAGAAAACATATCAGAAAACATATCAGAAAACTTGGTATAACTAGGATAATTAGGACTACTCTAACTGGTACAACTAGTATAACTAAGACTACTCTAACTGGTACAACTAGCATAACTATGACTACTCTAACTGATACAACTAGTAAAAGTAGGACTACTCAAACTTGTATAACTAGTAAACCATGACTACTATAAATGTTACAACTAGCTTATCTAGGATTACTCTAACTAGTACAACTAGTGTAACTAGAACTACTCTAATTTACCTTTTGATGATCCACATATTTCAAAGTACGATTGAGGCTCATAATCCTCCTGAGCATCCATAAAAGCTTTAGGATTGAACTCTCTTTCCATGATTACGATCCTTTCGTTCATAGGATCAACCTGCTTCTTAATCTCCTGAATACCTTCTTCCATTGGCGTCATAATCAACTCCATTATGTTTTTCATCATCAACTTCATCATCTACTTCATCTCTTCCTTCTACTCCAGTCTAACTGTTCAACATTCATTTGTGGTTCAATTCTGATCTCTGATCCAACTGGTATTTCTGGTCCAACTGGTATTTCTGGTTAGACTAGTACTTTTTATTCATCTAGTGTAGCCCGGGCTTCAATATCCTTCTTATACAGATCCTCCCACCATATATTCCACTTGTCGGTCATCAAAATCTTGTTCCAGCCGCCAACAATAGGATCGCAGACATCGTTATCATCCTTAAGCTCCAAGTCAAACAATACGTTTACTTCCATTATCGCGGATAGAAGGCTAACCTCTCCTTCAGTGGGGACCAAAATGCTAGTGATATCCTGTTAAAAAGAAACAATATTTCATTAGTCCTCTATGGTACAACTAGAACAACTAGTCAAAATATTGGTACAACTAGAACAACTAGACCTAGTTTTACTAGTATTTATAGTAATATTAGTTCAACTAATGTTTGTTGTTCTAGTTGTACCGGTATTACTAGAAATACTAGTACAACTATAACATATCTTCGTATCTCCAAGCTTTTTCATATATTTGACCCAAACTAAAACCAGTTGTACCAATCCTCTTGAATTGTTGTTTGCACATCCTTGGGCACTCATCACATATTGTTCCATCACCTGGGATGTGAAACTCAGTATTCAAAGATGGGATGCATTTAAACGCCAAAATCTGCACATAAAGTTGTACCAGTTATACTAGTTGAACAAGTTATACTAGTTGTAAAATGATATCAATTAAAATTATATATAATTCGATTTACCTCCAATGGGTTGATGAACTCGGGAAATGTATAGCTCACTTTATCCTCAATCGATCCTTTCAAACGGGCCACCATATGGTTTATTTGGAAGATGCAGTCATCAAATGTGAAACGTCTCCATGGGAACGTTTTTCATACGTCGAGATCATCAACTATTCTGAGCAGGAATTTCTCAATGGGTCTTTTATGCTTCGATCTCTCTCTCAAAACGGTGGATAAGAAGTAGAGGACCAGCATCCTCAGACGATTACTACTACCAGTACGATTTTTCAACATCCCATTTAGAGCATCCAACACATCTTCAGCATTTACTGCTTTATTAGCTTTCTTCTTCCCAAATGGTTCTCCGCGAACCTCATACTGCCCAACGACTCTTAATCCTCTGGGTAATGGTGGCACGAAAATCCTAAGAGGAGGGCATGCTTTCTAATAGAGTACTGAATGGGAACACCATTCACCACAAACCAAGCTTTTTTTTTCTTCTCCATTTTTGCGGTCCTGAAAAGCAACATCCCCACCGATTGCAACTTCCTATTCACAGTGCTATCCATATGTATTATATGTCTGAACTTGCAGGTGGGAATAAAATCAGTCCTTCTCGAAAGATTCCAATTTCATCTTCTTGAACATCTCCACAAATTGGTATTAACGGCATTTTGAACCGATCTTTATGTTCTTTGCATATGCCTCATGTTTATAGACAAAACCAAAGGTCGCATTGGTTCAGCATCCTGAAAAGAACAAAGAAAAAAGCTTAGATGTTGTTCAATACAGGTAGTTGTACTAATCGTACTGATAAAACTCGAATAAATTAGTAATATTAGAACTAATGGTGCAACTATAATAACTAATAATACTAAAACTAACGGTACAACTAGAAGAACTAGTAATATTCGAAATAATAGTTGTCCTAATTGTACCATTATTGCGAGTATTACTAATTGTTCTAGTTGTACCATTATTTTTAGTATTACTAGTTGTTATAGTTTTACCCTTAATTCTAGTTGTCCTAATTATACTACTTATATTAGTACAACTACTCCTATGATTTCTTTAACAATCTCTTATTCAGAAAGCACAAATTCTTTCTAACTAATCTATAAAACTTATCTAATAACTATAGTAAAGTCAAGTAATTACTACAAATACAACTATTACTAGTTAGGACAACTAGTATGATTAAACCTAATTCAATAAACTAAATTTCAACAACATTGAACTCCAACATATCATATTCGGTGCTGACTCAGTCGGAGGAGGAGGAGTCTCTGTTTGTAGAGGTTGAGACTGGTTTTCCTCATTCAGATCATAAACCACCATTGTAAGTGATCTCCAGTCAGTACACAACGGAGGTCCAGTCAATACACAGCGGAGGTGCAGGAGGTTGCTCTACTAAAGGAGGGAGAGGAGATGATGACGACGAAGCCGGCAGATCTGGATTTTGCTTTGGCCGGACACGGCGGCGCTCATCTTGCGGTTTGGAACGTTTGCTCGTCTTTGAAGCAGTCGCCGTAGAAGTCACCGCTGTCGAAGAAGTCACAGCCGTCTTAGAAGTCGCCATCGTCTTAGACGCTTTCTCTTTAGAAGTTGCCGGAGGTCTTTTTCACCCTTCTTCAAGTGGGCTCTGCGGCTTCTCGTTTTGGGTGGCATTAAAATCAAACTAATAAAACGAAGAGGAAAAAAATAGAAAAACTCGAGATTCGGTTGAGAAAGAAATTCGATTTTGAATGAAATCGAGAGGAGAAAAACGAAACGGAACCGTCTTCGTGGAATTCTCAACCGTCTAATTTTAGGTTTGAGAATCAATAAAGGCAAGCTGTAGTGGTTAATACATTGATGGTTAGATCCATTTGTAAATATTTCAAACTTTTTGATTACAGAAGTAAATTTTTCATTGTTTTTAATTAATAAAAAAAAATTAAACATAAAAGATCTATGTCTCAGATTTTTTTTTTTGGACAGAGAGGTCATAACAGAAATTGATTCAACTAATGTCTCTTTCCTTGCTTACTAGTTCGATTCTTATCTGCCCCGATCTTCTTCACCGTCAATCTCCGTCGTATTTAGCAATCTCTTCGTCGCATCCGCTTCCTTTCTCTCTCAGTAGTCACCACGAAATCTCACGCCCGATCAAAGCCACCGCGAAAAGCGCCATGGAGACGACGGCGGAGACGGTTTCCGGTGGTGTTCCCAACAACACGATGAAGCTACTGTTCGTCGAGATGGGTGTGGGTTACGATCAGCACGGGTACGTGCAAAATCTACGTTTTGTGATTGATAGTATTGGTGTGAGATTAAATCTTGAAAAAATGGTGGAACTATTTGGGAACAGGCAAGACGTGACATCTGCTGCGATGAAGGCTTGTAAGAATGCTATTTCTTCCAACTCCATTCCTGCGTTTAGGAGAGGTAACCTTTATTCTCATCCTCTTCAATTGCTTAGTATATTGTCTGGCTTTAGTCTTAAGGAAAGTGGGCATTTTGCATGTGTTGAAGGTTCGATTCCTGGAGTGTCATTTGGAGAAATGAAGTTGCAGATTAAGCTTGGAGTGCCTCATTCTCTCCACCACCAACTGGATTTAGACAAGGTCAAGTCTATCTTCCCCTAGTAAGTTCCCCCCGATAGCCAGCCTCGCTATCATTACTTCTAAATAAAGTTGTTGTCTTTTTACAAGAAACTTGAGTCATTGTTTGGAAAATTGGAGTTGGAACTTGGAAGTTTGAGATTGATCTCAAAACTTTCAGATAGAAACCACTATCGTGTGTTCGTATAAGAGAATTGGATGTTGGATTTGTTGTGTACGATGTTTTCATAATTGTTCATTCTTTAACCGTTGTTGCTTTGTCTTTGAAGTGGGAAGATTATGAACGTGGAGGTGGTGGATGGAGGAATGATTTGCTCAAGCGGCGTTCTAGTTGAAGAAATGGGTGATAAAAATGAAGATTGCTACATTGTCAACGTCGCTGTTTACGTTGGCTACTAGTAATTGGGGTATTCAACACCCAAGTTAAACAATGTCCAAACGGAAGATAGGTGAAAAAAACACAACTTTGCAGTCACTTTTAGTTGTATATCTTTTGGTTTTACAACAAATTTTGTTTCTAAGACTTTACACATCGCTAAACCTCACACTCCAACAGAAAATGTTTTAACTGTCTTGGGACCTTTCAACGGACTGAAAGCGTTTTGGTGCGTTCAATGATAAGCGCGTTTATAGCAGACCGCCTCGATAATCATGAGTCCAAAGTGAGCGGGAAAACTTTCCCTCCTTAATAAACCCAAACATAGCTAAAAATCATACTAAGCTAAAAGCATAAGTACTTGTGAAAGGACAAAAGTTGCAAAGAGACAATGAAAGGGAACAAGAAGAAGATTAGTTCGATTTTCGATAACTGCCATGAAACTGCGTCTCAGGAGATTTTTCTAAGGAGCTGCGGCTATGCTCAGCGAGGGGTTCCACCAGATTCTGATCCCTCCGTCGTCGGTGTATCCCCACCGTTAAACGACGGGACCGCATCTCACCCTGCTCCCGATGATTCCGAGACGGATAGAGTACTCGGGTCGGCGAGTTACGAGGAGGAGGATTTGGTGGAGAGTCATGCGGTTCGATTCGTCTCTCCTCCGGAAAGCGAGGATGCCGTTGATTCAGAGGAGGAAGCGGCTGATCGTACGGTTGCTGTTGAGTCAAAGGTTGATGATGAGAGGATGGAAACTCCAGCAAAGAAGAAACTTAAAGTTCCTTTGAGGGATGTTGTGAAAGCCATTGTTATGAACTCCAGGAACACAGAGGAAGAAGAAGACAGAGAAGTGATTGAGAAGACGAGCTTCGTGCAAATCCTCATGCAAAAAGGATTCAAATTTCCTTGAGGGATACAAAACCCATCATGACTTCAAGGTAATTCCAATCGAAAGTTTCGAACTTTCCCATAATTCTTGGGCTTCTTCAAGGTCTTAAGTTCTCTGTAATAGTAGACAAGTCATGGTCGAACGTAAATGGTGTTTCTTTTTCTTGTTAAAGGTTGAATATTTTCTTCGTTTTGCTCCATAGAACTCTAGTTTAAGATGTACAACTCTTGGAGATGGGTGAAATAAGTCCTTTATCCATCTATGGGTGTTTATGTTGCGAGCTTACAAGCTTTGTGTCGTTTATATGAGTATATCGAAATGCTTTGCTCTTCCTAGTTGATCCAAACTACTTCAATGAAAAGTGATACAAGAAACTATTTTGTTATTAGACTGAGAATGTCTCCTTTGTTTATTAATCTCGTTCTATAGCATAACACAATAGATTATTGTTTTCCCCCCATACGAAAAGAATATAAAGACAAGACGCTTTACAATCCATCTTCATTATGCTTGTAGTCTTCACTTCAAGACCCTCAAAGTAAACTACTAAACTGTTAAGAAGTCTTTGCACCTTCAAGAATGTGATTTACAGAATAAAGGTGTGTTTGCACGTTCTTTGTAGAGGTCTATTGCCCAATTCACATCGAAAGTGCTGCGTAGAGAAGTTGGTTCCAAGTATCAGGCAACCCGGGGAGGCACCAATGGCTGCAATCGTTTCCTCCATCGCCACTGTAAGTAGAAGGATGAGCATCTTTTCTCAGCTGAGACAGAGTGGTGATATCAAGCAAGAACACTCGCTTTTTCATCGATCCCAACACTTTGGACACAACTCCTGCAGATGCAGGCTGACCACTTGGGTAATTCGATCCATCCAACGGCTGCATTTGCCCAGTACAGCTCTTCCTCGGCTCGTTCCATTCCCTTCCCCTGTCACCCAAAAGAGATACAATACCACGATTTAGGCTTGTGTTTGAACGCTATCTTCTCAAACCATAGATAATGCCACAAATACATCTCATTTGTTTGTCGTTTGCTTATGCATTTTCATTACGATTATTAGTGCCTATAACATAATTTATCTTGTTACGCTAGCAAAATCTTACATGTAAACGAAATTTAGAAATGACGTTTGAGAGAATCGCAAGTTGAATAGACTTACTCGTAGTGAGTGGGAGAAATGCCTTGGAAGAAAACTTTGGTTTTGGTAGTATCGACGTTTTGGTCAACCCATCGACCCCAAGTGGTAAGTCCTTTGTAGAAAGCATCAAGACGGTTCATGTCTCTCACCAAAGACGATCCATCTCTAATGTAATCCCACCTAATTCAGATTAAGGAAAAGATCCAACATTAAGTTATGATATATTGCGTATAATATAAAGTTGTGGTTAGTTAATGGCACGGACCCTTGAGAGCTGCCTTTATGAGTCCACCAATGCCAAGAATTGAAGACTAGAACATCCATGTTTTTCCAAGCATTAGCACCTCCTTCAATAGCTCCAAGGTTAAGCACACGACCGACTTTCTCTTTGGCAATATCCACTATGTATGGTGTTCTATATAAATATAACGTCACTCCATATTCCTGTTTTTTTATATAAGAAAAAGTAATAGCAGATTCAGGGATTTATATTTTTCAAAATATATATTTCCATTTAAAAGATAATAATTATAAAATGAAGAAAAGGTTTTGCAGAACAAAGAGAATTGAATAGTGGAAAGTAGACAGAGCGAAAAGGAAAGAACAAGTTGGACTGTTGGAGTTGTTGTTAGTGTACTTTACGTATTACGTCCTTTTTATTTGTTTTTATTGTTATTTGTGGTCAAATTGTTTCTCAATTATTAAAAATAATACCATGAATAAAAAAAGACATATCTTCAGATCACACTGGCGAAAAAAGTTAGGGAATTTTTTATCTAAATTTTAAAACAAAATAAAAAGAACAAAAGTTTGGAGGTCCGTAGCTTTCTTTTCGTCCACATCAAGTGAAGAAGACATGTCATTTCATATTGTTTTCAGTTTCGCAATTGATGAATGCTAAAGAACTTTGCACAATTCTGGTAACTATGGGAAAGAGCTTTCGAACCAATAAAAACAAATTAAATTTTCACGAAAAAAGGAAAAAAAGTTATATGTTTCTATCGGACATCTTCTATACCTATTAATACTCCGGTATGTGTCACTTTTCTCATAATGTAGAATTCTAGTTGAAGAATCAAACAAACTTTTTATTAAATTATAAAAGGATATTAGGCAAGTGGATGTTACCGCGAACACTAACAACAATATGATAATAAGCATTATTAGCATGAAACAGCCTTTTCAAATCTTTGTATAGACGAATATATTATATAGTCCGTGAGTAATAAGCATTCAGTATTTATGACAAGCCAATTCATTTTCGTTAATGACAACTATTCCTCGTGAGAATTGATAATTAGATTTTGTATTTATCCGAAGAACACAGTTTTATAAATTTATTCAAGAAAAGAGAGAGAGACCTGGAAAGTGATAGTAGAGAGTGGGGTACGCTTGAGGAAAGTGGTCTTGGCGTTTGGTACCGACGCATGTATCATACATCCTAACGATTCCCACATGTTCAGACTCAGTGAGTCTCCCACGAACATGACTCGCTTCCCTCTCCATCTCCTCAGAAACGCCGCACCGTCGAACCTAATTACGTAATTAACCAAAAAAATAATTAACTAACATTAATCATCATGCATTTACATTTTACTCTAATTTATCACAGCTTGTTATCACTTTACACTATTCTTACAAAAATAATCCACTTGATCACTTTTAATATAAACACTCCTTTTCATTTGTAAAAAGAATATAAAAAGATGACTAAAATGCTCGACAACCACGTTTACGGTTTACCAAACATAGTACATATATGCATATCAACACCAACTTCTAATATTTATACAATACATAACGCATATAGGAGACTACATTCGCTACAATTATAATTTCTAGCAACAAAAAAACTGTGCTAAATAGAGTTAACAAAAGGCTCTAAACAATGCATGTAATGAGATTTTAAAGATACCCACCAATCAAATTCTTGTTAGCTAGAGTGTTTAGCTCATTTGTATTGTTTCGTTTAAAACCGTTGGACATATACCAAACATATAAGTGTATAATTAAGTATAAACCTTGGGATGGAGCAAGATGCAGGTTGCCATGAGTACTTGAGGAACTGTTTGTCAGGTCGACCGAACTTGAGACAGTCAAACTCGCCGTCGATGAAAGGACACGTGGACGAATCGTAGAAAGGGTAAGAAGCATCGAACACCCATCGGCCTTGGAACAAGTTGCATCCACTCCTCTGCTTCTTCCCTCTCAGCGACGACAACCCACCGTTCGCCGTGCTGTTGCGGTGGTTGGTGTTCACGAGGAGTGTATTGTCGGAAGCAAGGGCCTGTTTGGATCCCGACAAGATAGCTACTGATAGAAGTGGAAGAAAAAGAAGGAGGAGAGAGATGAGGTTGAAACCCATCTTTTTATTAAACAAATGTCTAAGGTTTTGGGTTTTTGTGGTGAAGCTTGTTGATGGGTTCAAGCTTTTATACACATATTTGTGTACGTACATGTATACAAATTATTACGACAAATTGTTTATGATATACATATTCCTTAATGTGCTTCGACATATTCCTTAAAGTGCTTCAATAATTATCTATATATTTTTATGTACCCAATTATAAAAATCCGGCTTTGCGGCACGGTGGCCTCGGCCCCAATGCTGCTAATTAAGGACGTAACCTCGGTATAGTTTCTGATTTTACTAGTCTGCAAATATTCCACGTGGTTCAGTTACTTGCTTTGGTGTGTACGCTTTTATTCGTGTTGAGCTTGTGGTAAAACTTTTGTCAAAACCACGTTTTAGTAAGTAGTAGTAGTATGATGTTAGAGCCTCAATTATCAGTGCTAGACCTCGAATCTCCCGCATTGATCCATCAAGTAACTCGTTCCCGAAGAAAATTGGACCGTGACAACGTGGTAAATGTTTTGTCAAAAGCATGCTCACAAAAAAAAAAGATCACTTTTTAGACAAAATTCGAATATCTAATGTTAAATCTTAATAATTATGTCAATCATGGATAGAATCTTTTGTGTGGATGTAAAATTTTTGGCCTTGATTATGATTAGATTCAATAACAAGTGCATTTTCTAGTAAAATTTATTTAGAGTGCTAATTAAATTTGTAAAATAGAATTATGCATCTTTAATATAAATTTTGGCTTTTTCTGATTTATAGATAAGTTAGATGAGATAAAAGTATCTTAAATCTCAATAACCAATAATAATATAATAAGTGTTATATATGGAGTCACAAAATGTGTTGAGTCACTTAAATTTTTTGTTTTTTCAACATCCTTTTATAAATAATTCAACTGTTGAATTTAAAATTAGTTTAAGTTTATCTTCACATATATCATAATACTGTAAACTTGTTATGCAGATAGAAAACATCGTAATTAAGCCTCTCAAAAGAAAAAGAAAAATATTTATGTTTTGAAAGTTATTTTGATGCCAAAATCACACATCTACAAACTGGGAGAAATAATTCGGGAAATATAGATATCAGGTAAGTTTGAAATTTGATCTGAATAGGAGTTCATTTTTGTTGTGGTTTGTCATTTATGAGAAACTAGAAGAGTGGGATTGGAACATTCTTACCGCTATTCATTCATTCTTTGACATACATAATTAATCTGGATGTCTTTTCTCAATTCAGTTGGAATAGTCGAACCGTTCATCTGCGACGTTTTTTTTTAAAAAAAATTATCGTAAATTGATAAATTCTCTCACATTTCCACAAAGTTTCAAAACGAGAACAAACCTAGACGAATTGTTTATGTAACCTAAATGAAAACAGGTATATGGAAGCTTCATAAAATTGCTGATTGCATAATTAGCTACGATCAGCATCTGTAGGTCTTTTTAGTATAGCTTATTGCATCATAATGGAAAGAATATATGCTATAAATTATATAATACGGTAATCAGACCACCGTGATTATGTCATTGATCTCGTTTAGCAACAATTTTTTAATCCTTTTTTAGTAGGGAATGACATGAAAAAAAATGACGGAGATGTTAAGTCAATCTCAATGATTAGTTTTAGCGTTAAATCAGCGCTATAAATTATACTTAATATGATAAGAATGCAAAGTAAAGTATAAGCTAATTAGGTACATACTATGCATCATCTTTATGTGGTAGTATTAAATGAACAGGTTAATTATGTATATATCAAGCTTTTAATACTAATTACTAAGTTAGTCAATTAGTATTGAAATGTTATATGAAAAAACTTCGGATCTGATAGTCGGCATCGACAGCCCAATTTTTTAATCGGCGTAGACAGTTCATGTCAAGCTTTTGATTAAATTCTTTAGGAAAATTAGAAGCAGAATCACTTTTGAGAGTAGAAGACAAATATGAGTTTTCACCGTCGTGGGTTCACAAGTCACACGAAGAAAACACGTATGTTGGAGAGTGTATATATAACATAATACATGTGTGCGTATGTGTATGGCAGAGAGAAAGATCATGGAAGGATATGGGGAAGACTCATGAGTGGAAAGTGGAGCAGGCTTTGTCTTTCTAGGGAATCTAAAAATCTTTCTATCTAGCCAATATTACATAGTAATAGTAGTATAAACTTTATGTATGTATGCTTTTGTCATTTTTTTTTTTTCTGAACATCAACTTTTGTAATTTTCAAGTGTTAATGTACGATTTTTACGTGATAAGTGTATACGATTAACTCACATATATATCTTAAACTCCAGCAATTTACAAACATTTTATATAGTTGTCAAAAGACTTACATATTTCTTCAGCCAGAAATCATTAATTTGTAAATGATCTTTTAAAATTTTGGACTTATTTGGTGGCAAATAGTTTTTTTTTTTTTTATAATTTTCTGGGAGTCAGAATCCTAAAATTTATTTTTAAAAAATCAACTACAATTTAACATGTTTTGGATATAAAACTTTGAGAGTGTCATCTCTCAAAATCGCAGTACAAGACGCTGGAACAATGTAAAACGTATATAGTCCTAAGGATAATAAAAAAAGAAGAGTTAGTTAGCCCATCAATGAGGTTATTAACTTCTATATAAACACGAGAGATTTGAACTATCCAGTCCCTTTTGATAAAGCTATAGTACAGTTGTATCAGGAAAGATAGTGGATGGGTATCTCGAACTCCATTCTTGAGAAAATCCACCACCAGCTCTGAGTCCACTTCAAACTCCAGTCTCGTTATGTGATATTCCCATGCAATACATAAACCGTAATAGACTCCCTAGAGTTCAGCTAGAAGTGACGTACAACAACAGATATGCAATGCAAATTCACCTGCACTATTTCTCACAACACCACCAGCAGCTGCTAAACCCGGATTACCTCGTGAAGCACCATCTGTATTTAACTTAAACCAACCCATCTGCGGCTTCACCCATCCAACCATACACTGAACTCGCTTAACTCTCTGTCCTTGATCTGTGAGAGCAGTGAATGCTTTGTTAACCTCCTGAGTAATATTTCTAACAAACTTAACTCTATCTTTGCACCTTAGATCATTCTCAAACACATTATTACATCTCCATTTCCATCCCCACCAACAACCCGTTGCAAACATTGTAGCCCATGGACCATCTTCTACTAACCAGGTCTCACCTAGATTCTTATACATCCATTCAAAAAGGGACATGGAGAATAACGCGTGTTGTTTATCTTTAGGGATGAGTTTTAACCAGATTATGTGCATTGCAGGACAATCTCGAAGGATATGAAGAACACTTGTGATAAATAAAAGAAATACCATATCTATAAAAAAAATTATCTATTTATTTTACCAAAATATTCAGTGCTATTATTACTCTAGAAAAAATCTGTGTGGCATAAATAAACTGGTTTGTGTTTATAAAATAAAACTGTAATCATAAAAACTTCGCCAATTCCAATAATCAATCTGGATTTACAGTCAAACCATTATTCACTTATTCTTTTTATTCATTTAAAGACTAATTTGTTGTCGAAATGTACTAAAAGTAAGTCATAGTTATAAAGATAAATTTTTAATATCTTTTTTACCATTAATCAATAAATTTTTGTTATAAAAATTATAGTAGCAAAATATATCTACATTTAATCATAAAATAAACAATTTAATTATCATATAATATTCTTTTTCTAATAAAATCTTATACGTATTTTCTTTTATCCAATACTTTAAATTATATATATAACTGATACTTATTAAAAGAGAAAATTACTATGAATATTACCTAAATTTTAATTAATTTGAAAACTAACTTTCTTGACAACCAAAATTACGAAAAAATCCCTAATTGATAAACTACATAATTTATTTAAAAATATAATTATAATAATTTTGATATTTTATTATTATTATTATTTTTAAATAGTTCCACCATTTTAGGTGTGTAAAATGAAAAAATTGAAAAGAATAAAAATAAAATAAAAATTATCATCGATTAAATATACATTAGAGAATATTTTTAAGATAAAATCTAACAAAAAAAATATTTTTGTTGAAATAATATATATTTTTCCCTTTTAAAATCCAATTTAAGATAGCGAGTTTGTAAACATTAAATCAAAAAAATTGTGTGAGTGTTTTTTTATTCTTATGAAAATGGTGCAAATTTTTGGAGTTTATGGGAGAGTGTATGAAGAAATTCATGGATGTGTAAACACTAATGATGAAATATGATTAAATATGTGCATATTTATTTTTTTAAATAAATAATAAAGATGTAAGTAAATATGTGTATATTTATTAATTTTTAAATAAATAATAAATATATTCATAGTTAAATATAATAAGAAATCTTTAATGTGAATATATATATATATATATTTCGAATTTCTAAATATAAACAAAATATATATATTTTTAAAATATTCTGCTTTAGATAAATTAAAAGAGAATAAAATAAATTTTTATCTTAAAATTAACAATGGCATATATGTCTTTTTACATAGAATATTAATCCAACTTTCCCTTATTAAAATATAATTATTTGAAAGTGTTTCATAATCATTATACTCACTGAAAATCCTATTAAATCATTTGGGGACATCAAAATCCCTTTTAGATCTAAATGTATAACTCAATTCAGTCTCATATTTCTATTGTTGGTATTTGGGATGCTTGATTAATGGTGTCTCCCATTGAATGAGGAACAAGATCTAGATGGTTTTCCTTATTCGTTTAGGAGTCTCTAATGCATATTTCAAGTGATATTCATTGTCATAAGTCTTCATACTCATTGAAAATCCTATTAAAGCATTTGAGGACATCAAGATCCCTTTTGGATCCAAATGGAAATCAATTTAGTCTCATATTCCTATTTTTGGTCTTTGGAATACTTGATAAATGGTGTTTTTCATTGAATGAGGAACAAGTTCTAGATGGTTCTCCTTTTTCATTTAGGAGTCTTTAATGCATATTTCAAGTGGTATTCACTGTCATAAATATTTATACTAACTGAAAGTTCTCTTAAAGCATTTGAGTACATCAAGATCCTTTTGACAAAGTAAAAAAAGACATATATGCTATTGTTACTTTTAAGATAAAATTTTATTTATCTTAAATTTTTAATAACAGAGGTTATTTTTCAAATTATAAAAGTTTTTTAGAATATTAATCCAACTTTCCTTTATTAAAATATAATTATTTGAAAGTGCTTCATAATCATAATTAATATATAATATTTATCAAACTTAAATAGAAATAAATGATTTTCAACAACCAAAAGGAAACAATTTCGTAAGAAATTAGCTCGACCTGGTGAAACATGACCTGTGTAGTTTTGGACTTGCTAAATGAATACGTGGGATCTCTTTACCATAATTTCTTTGTTTGTTTGTCAGAAAGTCTTATAGTGTCCTCCCATTCCTTTTATTTCATAAATTGTCGAAATAATTTTTTCTGTAACATATATTTATCTGACGAAAAAAATAAGTACATTTACCTAAAAGGGTGCGTAGTATTATTCTTGAGGCACGATTCCACGAACGGAGAAAGTAATTTTTTTTTGTTGGACTGGACATACCGTTGGTCTGCAGGTCACGGGGACATTTTAATCATTTTTCATCAATCTTCACATGCTTTTACGCCATCGCTTAATTATGAGCATATTATTTTAATTTCTGTCAAAACATTAGACAAGATTTGGACAGTACGAAGACAGGTAACATTGGCTGTTTCTTGTATTTAGTTGCTTCATTTTTCAGGTCTCTTTAAAATACAGTTCTCATTTTTATTTTTGTTACTGTTTGCATTTGGCGAATTAGAAATCACCTCGACCACATACGAGAAGAAATTCCATACCACTAGATTAAATTCGTTTTACTATATACAGCATATTGTACGTACTGTTGCGTGTAGAAATAATCTTACTAACAATCGCTACTTGAAACATACATAAATTTCGTTTTCATTCAGAAAGTGCAAATTGAACACCTTCGTCAAATAAAACCTTTTTGTTTACATATTGCCTTTCCGTTTAGGTTTTGTTCGATTCGGTCATGACTTTTCATGCAAGATTTTACCCCAAAACTCATAATAGAGAGCTCACTGGTAATATAATTAAATCGTACTGTTTTGATTAGTTATATGCAACACTGAATGATTATGTTTTTATATAATATTCTTGCATTTCCCATTTTATTACATACTATTACTATATGTGTTTTCTGAAGGATATAAAAGAACCAAATATTTTCTTTGCTGTCAAGCAAACATATAATTGTACCAACCAAATCATTCCACTGTTAACAATCATATATCTATATTGTCTAATAATTTCGATTGTAATCCTTACGCAATGTTTTCAACTTTGTTCCATTAGCTCTTGAACTAGGACAATTATTTTATTGTATGATCGTTTTGATAGGATTTTTGTTTTTATTTATCTTTTTCTAAAATCTGAGACTCGACTTTTTTGTAAACTATTCAAAACGTCACTACACATTTTTAGGGTAGGAAAATCAAGTTAATTAGGTCCAACGTTACGATGATATGCCTAGGTTTATATATAATTTTTCCGATGCAATGTCCGATGAACACCATAATTCAAGGGAGTCGATTTCAGCCAAAGAAAACTAGTTAACTCAGTCATCCATGATTTTAGTATTGGATTTCTCCACTAGACCACTAAGAGAAAATCAAATATAGCTCTCTTTTATTACAGTAGTTGATAAGAGTAAATAAACGTATTTTAACATTGATACCAAAAAAAGAGAGCGTAAATAAACGTTTTTTGGTTAATTCAAGGTGAAAAAGCTTCCATGTGTCTCTCGAATATATAGAAAAGGTTTATCTCTGGGATGTCATAACTCCAAACGTCGTCATCTTGAAATTTCAATAAAACATCGTTATCGATTTGTTAACAAGAGGTTTGGGAAGGAATTTCAAAGGAAGCGTCTGCAAAAGTTGACACGTAGGGAATTAGTTTTGGATATAAGTCATTTTATTTTGTCTGCGTTATTTATTGCAAAGTATTTTGACTATTTAGTTCCCAAAAAAGATTTACAAGAATTAGAGTTCGTACTATTATTGTCTCTCTGTGTCACGGACGGCGGCTCTCGTGAGACTTTATATATAGTTTATATGAAGGACAAATATAACAATGTGCATGGTTCAATGGTTGACCAACAAAAAAAGCGTTATGTGGTTCGAGAAAAATATAATTTTCTTAGAGGTTTAGGTATAAATATGGTAAATAAAAAAATATCATTTCCAGAAAAGAATAATAATTTCTTTCAAAAATAAAACTGATATCATTTATATATTACACATTTCAAACCAACTAATTGGAGTATTCATCTTTTTCATAATGATTGATGTTTTGGAATAAAAATTTTCAAAAAATTGATGTTTTTAATATATTTTTATTAATTAACAATGATGGATTGTAAACTTTAAAAATATTAATTAAGTTTATTGAATTGCTATTGATTTAAATTATGAAAATGCTAGTAATAAAAACAATGCATTTATAATCATGTTTTAATTTGTCTTTATTAATTTTGAAACATTTATCATTTTGAAACCATTTTGAAACATGAGAGTGTATGATTTTGTTAGCTTTTCAAGAATGTGTGAGTGGTCATCAACTTGCAATGAGTATGAGTTGAATTACCACCACAAAATGTTATAACATAAATATGTTGAATGTCGTATAACGAGGCAAAATGTAAAACATACTATGTATGGGAATATAGATTCTGAAAGCCAAACAGTTCAAGGAGTCAAAGATGTATGAATGATGAAATGATCGCTTAAATAAGCACTTAGAATTATGTTATTGTCTATCTCATATTATAACGAGTTTAAAAATGAAAATAAGAAATCAGTACTACTCCATTTCAGTGAATTTACAGCGGAACAACAACAGATTCCAGTACAAATAATTACAAGAAAGTTAGTCATCAATCGTTGCAAATGAGTAAGAGAATTTACGATCATATTTTTTTATGGCGGAACTTTTTGGAAAAATAATTATACTAATCTCTTGCCCAAAAAGAAAAATCATACTACTATAATACTAATCTCTAAGATAAGTCAAATAATTTAGGAAAACAAATTCTCTTTAAGTTCATAACATTTTGGTCAACTAAAAATACATATGAAATAGATGGGCCGTATGGGTCCCATGAGGCTCGTTTATTGGGTCCACACACGTTGCTCCAATGAGTTTGGTTGCCAACGTTGCTTCCAGGCAATGCTAACCCAAGTTCCGTATCCACTAATATATTCTTTTATATATTTGGAAATTGAAATGGATCGATCAATTAACGTTTTATTTGTTTCTTATATAAAACACTAATCATAAAAGTTGGTTGAAGTAATTGGTTTCTTTGATAGTGATGTTTTTATAAGATCTTACCATATGGTTAGAGAATTCGATGTACTGATGTAGTATGTCAGGATAGATTCAACTAAAATCTTTTGTTTTTTGGTCAAGATTCAACTTAAGTCTTACTATCTCAATGACGGTAATTTTAACTATGCGGTCTAGGTCATCGATCCATTTTCGTTAGAATTTTTTTTTGGAGCAATTTCGAAATTAATCATATTGCAACCGACGGGTTACCGTACGCTTTAGAGAATTAGCTCTTGATGTGAAATGGCATCAACAATCATAAATTAAATATTACATAACATAAATACGTATAACCGCAATCTATATGAAATTTAAAAGAAATCGTGGCCATATTTTGCATAATTGTAGAAGGATAGTCACGTTACGTATGAATAGATTCCTTGTCATTCTAGATTGGCTGGCTGTGCTAAACATGTTGGTTACTCAGATAAGATATGTTCTTCTTTTTCTTTATACAAATATTTGATAATTATAATTCAATGATATAGATGATTACGTTATTCCAATGGTGACTGTTTAGAGTGAAAACATAATATTAACAAATATGGAAAAAGCATGGTCCCGCAGTTTCTCTTCCTTCAACAATCAATTACTTCCTAATCGAGTTCATATTGATATAATGATTATATATGGAGTACAATTTTACTTCAAATCCAAATAATTGTTTAAAATTCTAGAAATCTAAAAGACATGACATATACGAGAGAGAGTAGTTAAAGAATCTTTATCAATCGGTTTAGTGATATTTCTCGTGATAACTCTATACTGATTTGATGAAAAATAAAAATTTTTGAGAGTTTGATATATATATTGTTTAAGCTTCGCTTTAAAATATCAGAAGATCCATAAAAAAAACTATGATCATGTAATCCTGAATAAACATTATACATTATCATAACGGAGAGATATTTTTGAAATGGTTTTTGAATTTATATTCTCTAAAAAATCATTTTTACGGCTAATCAATATTTTTTTTAAAACAAAATTCTTATAAAATAGAAAAACTAGTTTTTGAATGTCTCATTCATTTTCAAAGGGAAACCAAAATTCATGTTTTTAGGGTTTTTTTTTATAAACTTACGTTTGTTTTTTCTTTCGATATTTTATAATTTTTTAAAAATAATAAATATGATCAATCAAAATCCAAAATCTAAATCTAAAATCTAAAATTCAAAAAAATCAAAATTAATAAACCAAAAACTAAAATTAAGAACTGGATGTCATATAAATGTTAACTTGTTTTGTTAATTTGAGCCAAAATACGTAATATGAAATCAATATAGTTCATTTTTTTAAATGTAAATTTTATTTATCATAAAAAGGAGTATACAATTTTATTTTAAAATGTTAAATTTATTTATCGAAAAAAGTATACAATTTTATGATTTAAACTAAAGATAAAAGAAGTTTTGAGGCTCAAAACATAAAAGAAAAACTCATTACATAGTATAAGAGTGGCGTTTGCTCCTATTACAGGTTTACGAGCTCGTTCCAAAATAATCGATATTCATGAATAATTTATTTTTCTTTTCCATTTTAACTAAGTATAAAAGGAATTGAAAAGTCTCATAATGTTTGTTTGTATAAATTTGATATCTTCTGGATTTTATATACGACTTTGTGGACTAGAAATTGGAAGATAATGATGACAAATTGAATGGAAAAATGAAAAGTCAACCAACTTGTGAAGTAGTGGAAGTATGTGGTGGGATTTATGAACCAACTTACAATACATCAACATATGATAATGCATGTCTTTTGTTTTTTTTTATAAAGATAATGCATGTCTTTGTTACGTAACTATGACTCCATATATGACAATACCTCTCTTTTTCGAGGACGTCCTGATATCACCACGGACCTGTGCCTGTCGGTCGATTTTACTAGATATCAACTCTCCTTTGTTTTTTGTTTACTTAATCTCTCGCCCAATTAATTTCGAACTGATAACACATTTGTACATTAATATTAATTTTAGCGGTTTTAATTTCTTTGCTGACTTGCGTTTTAAAACCTGGCTGAATAAAAAGAAACCAATGCATACATTTTTACTTGTTTCTTTCTTTTTTTTTAGAGAAAGAATGGTTTTTATGGAAAACAATAATAAAATTACTTTAGCAAAAAATAAAAACAAAAATCAGAATCATGGTGAAATTGTTGATTCGCTAGGCTTTAGGCTAAAACCCATAAAATAAATACTTTACACGCTATATATTATAGTTATTTTAGAAGCAAAAATTCCAAAGATATTTTATTAGTATAATGATTTGAGAATTTGCATTTGATTTTTAAATTTGCTTTAGGTGTCATATTATATTGTATCAGTAGTCTTGCTGAGTCGCTGATCTTGTCTGTCTTCCTATCATCAATCATCAATCTGTTACAGTATTATATGTAAGGAAAAACGAATAGAAACTTTTGTTATTTCTGTCAAATGTAGACTTCTTACAAAAATAAAAATACATTTAACCAACTAGCTAGTAATTAATAGTTAGTAATAAAAGATATAAATATATGACATAATTTTTATTATCTGAATTTGATATCTATCGAAAATTTCTCACTCTCACTTGAAATTTTGAAATATATCAAGTGTCATGTATAAATTCTGGTCAGTATAACTCATCGTAAGAGATTTGTCATACTTCCGCCCAGATCATCCTTAGTTATATATATAAAAAAAGGAAGGACTTTCTGTCGACAACCTTCGCATCAGTGATTTAAAAAGACCATATACATGTGGTTTGAAAGTAAACCAACTTGGGTTTTCTCCTTTTTGCCTTGTTATCGATCGATTTATTAAACAACAAAAAAAATTGGTCCTCATACTTTTCAAATTTCAAGTTTGTATAGCACGAGACATTTTTTGCCAAGTATATATTAAACATATACAGAAACTATTATTTATGGCCTTATGGGTACAATAATTCTGCATTCAGAGAACAAACATTGATACAACACACGTATAAACGAATGTCAAACCTTCGACCAATAGATAGGTGGTCGCCCAATGCAACATGGAACCGTATAATATACACGTTGTCAGACTAGATCTGAAATAGATAAAGACAAAGTTATGATGTAACAAGACTTAAACCATTTGTTAGATATGTTAAAAGAAAAAACACTATCTCCTAGATAACCTTTTGTTTGTTTGTTTACAGCCATTTCTTACAAAACTACAAAGGGTATATCGATCATTTTTCAAAAACATGTCTCCTTAGAAACATAAAAATAATTTAATTTGATTAAAAAAAAATTCGATGTCACTGGTCGTTTAATCGCTAAAAGGTATAGCCGTATAGCCAAAATTATGAATAACTCAACAACTAAAATAAACATTATGATTGAATCTATTATCTTATATAATAAAGTAGGGTTTTTTTTTATAGAATTCTGAAGATATGACACATGTCACTTTTTAAATATTTGTTTTTAACACTATTATGTGAGGTTATTGAACTGTATTATTTTCTCATTTTATTGAGTTAAAAATCTGATTTTACTATTAAGTTAATTTTATGTCTCTCATAAAATTAATTCACTAATGCACATCTACATTATTTACTATATATTAAAGGAGAAACATTTAAGGTCATTTTTGCTGATGTGCCGTTCTCACATTTTTTTCTTAACTTTTTTTACTTTTTCATTTATTTTAATCTGTTATACCTATTTCCAAACACTTTTTAAAATTTGTTTAAAAATTAATGGGTCCCAGTTTACTTAAAAACGAAAATAAATATATATTAAATCCAATTTACTAAATCTAATATATTTATATTCAT